>JAJHUR010095695.1:0-22936 GCA_027495735.1 Lutjanus campechanus | reverse complement strand
GTGTGCTTTATATACTTATTATTTATTATTAACTTTATGATTGTATAAAAACAATGTTTTTATTGTGAGTGTATTAGTGTAAAATACGAGATATCAGTAACATATACATGTTATTTCCAATACTGGCCTGCCGCCTAGCCATAAACTTCATGGATCTCTATGGAAATAAATCATGTGACTTTATTACAATATCCTTTATTGTGATATCCTGATCGGAATATATATCGGTTTTAGTACAGTGTGCACATTTGTGTATTGTATTTTTAATTTACTAACTAAATCAATTAATCAGTCGATCAAACGATGGATCAGTTTCCCGCAAACTATCTGTTAAAAGAATGTATCTAACAACCTTAACTCTTATCTCATATTTTGAAGCAGTCATTGTTTAAGTACATTTTATAGTTAGTCAGTTGGTCACAGTATATAAGGAGCAGCCCCAAGTCATGTATAAAAACTTCACCTGTATTTTCTCTCGCTCTCTTTTTTTTTTTACCTGCTATAACACTGTTTCAGAAACAACAAAAGTGGGGAGAAATGTTTAAGCATACAGCTTTGTCTAAAACTGTGTCCTTAACTCCTCTCTATTACCCTGAGTGGCCTGGGAGCATTATTGCTGAAAGCCAAAAAGGAAGCACCTCACCATCCTGTCATTTTATACAGCAGTTTGAACTAAGTTCAGTTAAATACCTAATTTCCGTCCGCATTTAGCGTTCCTTAAGAATCTGGGTGTTCATTCTGGCGCTGCCATGTTAATTAGGAACACATCACGTCAGGAACAGAAGTGACAAAATATCACTGTTTCAACCTCTTCTTTAGAGGTAGTAATTCTACCTCTGACATGCAGGACGTTGTTGCTGAGTCTGTGGCTTTGCAGCAGAGTCCAAACCTTGGCCCCGCCTCTTCTGAGGCTTATTGTTTTCCTTTCCATCTACACGTCTGTGACCCTAACTTTACTTCTCTCTCAGCTAATTAAAGCCCTGAAAGTTACACCTTGGTCACAATGGTTAACACAAATCTATGTAAAAGGTCAGCAGCGAGGTTGATAAGACCTATTATTCCACTGTGTCGGCACGGAGAGTGGACAGAGAAATTCAGGCAGCCAGACGCAAATCACAGGAAACAAGCAGCTAACCCACTGGGGGCCTGTCAGCTAACACAAACATATATTCACAATGCACGCTACCACACAAGCATGAAGATACTTTTTACTTGGTCTCAGTCGGCTTTGTTTACATTGTGTGTGTGTGTATTTTGCTACGATGACTATGTAGAAATCCAGGATTTGGCAGGGATAAAGATCTGTGAGAAATTAGCCACTAGCCTGCTCAAATCTTTTATGATTGTAGCCAACCACAGGAATGAATAGAACCGAAAAACGACAACACAAAATGATTAGAGATTAATACTATGTAGCCTGAGTTAAGCATTCCAAACATTCATGTTTGAAAGGTATTAGATATCTATTCAAAACTCGTACAATGGCATCATGCAATATTTAACATGGTTTAATGGCCAGATTAAATTGGCTTTCCGTTAAGCAGATAAATATGTTACTATTGGTGTCAGAAGGTAAAAGAGAAAAGAAGAAAGGAGGGAGATGAATAGAGGTATCTGAACAAATGAAAAAATACTGTATGGGCTCCAAGGTTATCTTTTATACTTCCTGGATAAGTGGGGCTAGTAACTCAGGAATAAGAAATTTCCACTTTCCTGTTACAAAAACTAGGACTGTTGATTTTTTTTATGTATTAAATCCTTTAGTGTTTGCTTCTATTCAAGAGATGTCAGCATCTCTATTTGTCGACCTGTTGTAAGCTCAACCCTGTGAGTATTTGAAGGACAACTATGTGCAGGAGGTGGCTGAGGAAAACATTAAGCACAATGTTTTCGCTGTAACATATAATGCAGAAAAGAAAAATAACTCATTTTAATGGTATAAGAATCTGTTTGGGGATCAAAAGTGCATGACCACAGATGCTTAACAAAACTTTGCAGGCACAGATGTTAATATTTTTGAGCAGTGGCCCCACAAAGCACCAAGAGTGCTGTTTTCATAGAATGTTGAACTCAAAGGAGCAAAAGAATTGGTACGTTTGTGAAAATGTATCGAGGGGTGAGGTGAGTGTCACCTACATGGAATATTTCATGGTCACAGAGTACAAACCCCAATCCAAAAAAGTTGGGACACTGTAAAATGTAAATAAAATAATAATAATAATGCAATGGTTTGCAAATCCTTTTCAACTCGTATTCAACTGAATACAGTACAGAGACAAGATATTTAATGTTCAAACTGATAAACTTTATCATCATTCTGAATTTTATGACTGCAGTTTATGACAACCGTTTTCAAAAAAGTTGGGACAAAAGACTGGGGCAGTGGGACATCTGTCTGGAACACTCAACATGTAAACAGGTTAAATAGCAGCAATAATATCATGATTGGGTTTTAAAGGGGCATCCATAAAAGGCTCAGTTCACAACAAAGGATGAGGCGTGGTCCTCCAGTTTGTGATAAACTGTATGGAAAAATTGACCAACAGTTTAAGATAATTCTCAATGCAAAGCTTCAAGGAATCTAGGGATTTTACGATCTACAATCCATAATAGATTCAAAAGATTTAGAGGACCAGCATCTTTTTAGGAAGGCCCCTGATTATTTCAGCAAAACACATTCTGCACGTGTTACAACAGCTTCTTAGTAAAAGAGTTTGGGTACTATCTGCAATCCAGACCTGTCTACTACTGACATTTTGTGGCACATCATGAAGTGCAAAATACAACAACAGAGAGCCCAGATTGTTGACCACCTTTAGTCATTTATCAAGCATAAGTAAGAAAGAAACTTCAACAACAATACTACTGAGCATTGTTGAGAGAAAAGGTGATGTAACACAGTGGTAAACAAGCCTCTGTCCTAACCTATTTGGAATGTGCCCCAGGCACCAAATTGAGAAAAAATATAGGATGAAAAGTATTTGCAATCCATTGCATTTGGTTTTTATTTATGTTTTTCACAACAGCCCCAACTTTTTCAGACCTGGGGTTTGTACATTTTGTTTGTAACGCCGAACCCTGGTTTAATTAATGTGTTACATTTACACAGGTTATTAACAGTGCCACAGACCTCCATATTAGCATCAATTCAACTTCTAACTGTTTATTAGGAAGTATGAACCATCAGCACAGCAAACGAACATCAAGGCAGCAGTCAGCCTGCCAGCAGTTCTTCACTCATGTTTAAGAGACAAGCTTACTTCCACTGCCTATTCCCCTTGTGTCATCTTGTCTACCTGCCTGCCTGCAGGATACAAATGATGAAGTTGGTTATTGGTTTGGGGTTAGAGCAGAGGATTATTAACACCTGACTTTAAGCACATTGCAATAACAATGACAGATAATATGGCAGCCAAAAATGTGACTAAGTGGAGAACAGGGAAGAGACAGATAATGAAATGAAATGAGCTGTAACTGTGGAACAAAGGCCTTTTTTAATGCCTGGAGTCTAATGGCAGTGGTTCACACAAACAGCAACAAATACACACACAGGCTTAATGACCCATTCTGACTGAGTGGTTGTAAATTCCTTGTTTATGACGCTGAGCATCAGGATTCAACTTGTTCACAAAAGGGCTTTCACTGTCACTGACAACACATACACACATATAGATATACAAAGAGCAAGAGGGGACCGTTAGTGTAGCCTAGGGCAAAACACACACATACACGCAACCAGCTTCCTAATAGTATCAAGTGTGCTAAAGCGGGAACACAAAACAGAGCATTAGAAAGACATAGTAAAGTCTTTTTACAGTCTGAGGCTGTATGAAAAATGAACTCTGCCCTCAGGCATATCAGTTTGCATAAAGAGGCTATGGAAGAAATAACAAGGAACAATCCAAAACTAAATGCTGGCGACTGGAACATAAGCCAATTAAAAAGCACAAGCCCAACATCAGCTGCTGGAGTCAACAACAGAAGCACGAGCAGGGTGGAGTTCAAAGGAACCACATCGGATTCAATCCCATGTTGAAAAACACCAACTGTGTGTGTATTTCTCTCTTTTATTCTTCTCATTCATGAACTACTATTCCCTCCACTGCTTCACCACTCTCAGACCATTCAATATGTACATTCACAGCCCATGAGAAGGATCCCTGTTGCTGAAAGACCAAACTTTGGAGGTTTAGAGATTTACTTTTACCAAAAGTCATTTCAAATCAAAGTAGACAACTTCCTTAAAACCTCGGCTGCGAGCATCTTTTGTGTTAGTTTGTCTTCAGAAGCCTGTAAACCTTCCTGATATTCAAGGTCCCTGAGAAGATGGAGTGATTATGTTGTTTGGATGTCTATTCACGGTGGTGTTTCAAAAAAGGATGGTGAAATTATTTATTTAAAATACTTGAGGATGGATTAATTTCATTATAGTTTATCAAACAAGACAATTTGGCAATAACAGTTTTTTTAAAACAATGTTACAGAAATGGATTATCATGCTTAATTTGACTGAATTCATTCATTCATTTAACAAATATGATATTGTTACTATTCAAAAACAACTGCATGGAAGACAGCACACGTGCTGCCAAATTCATTCTAAAACTAGAGTATCCTGAAATTCATTATATACTGAGCACATTTTAAAATGTATTATTAAAATATTATTTATTATTTCATGCAACATTTTTTTATATAGTTGTCCTTCACATTCATAATATGTCCATTATACTCACGGTATCTGCAAGTGTATGAATGAATCAAACTGAAACCCCTAAAGGTAAATCAAATATATGTTCACTGAAACAAATTCGTGAACGATTGATATTGACAATAAAATTGGTGGAACCTACTACTTGTGGACTGAAAATTCAAAGATATAATCAGATCTTTTGCTCATTAATGTGTCGAGTAAAGATGGTTCAAAATAACTGTGCTAATGGCCCAGGAGAAACCTGACAATGTTCCTTTAATACAAAGCCAGAGGGCATTTGCTGGACTATGCTGAATGTATTTTCTGATGGAGATAAAATTAACTTGGTGGGAAAAAAGCCAATCTAATTTGGATTTAATGGGTGCAAATGAATTAATATGCAACTTAATGAAACTAATATTGTGAATCAATTTGGACAGGAAATTAAATTTTCATAGGTAGTCCCAGGTGAAACTCCAAACGAGGCTGTTGTGAGGATTTACACTAATAAAGTGAAGGGAGTACAGTAGGTTCATCTGTCAGACCCAGACTTAAATTACTCTGCAGAGTAATTTGAAGAAACTAAATGGGTTTTGTTTAATATGAATGTTTACATTTAAAAAAAAGTCAAAGTGCGTGGAGGTTTTCGGGTTTTGTATAAAGAGGCACTTTGGGGTATCTGGGAAACCTAAGAGATTTCAACAGGTTATTTTATCAAGAGTGTGCAATGTGACCATCCTGTCTCTCAAGATCCCATCACCATCCATACACATGCCTCAACCAGCACCACTGACAGCATGATCCCTCACTGACTTCCCATCCATTCATATTCGCCTATTAGTGTTCAAAGTGGTACTGAGTAAGTTATTCCTGGTCTCCTTTTTAGTGCTTTAGAGTGCTAATTGATTGAATATCACTGAAATCAGCAGTGTGATTGATGATATTATACTTTAATTGAAAAACCACTGGTAATATTTCAAACAAGATTATGAGTCTACAGTCATGCTATCCACTCTGTGAGGCTGTGCTTGCACTAAATATTCACATCAGCATGCTAACATGGTTACAATAATAAATCTGGCATGTTTATGTTTACCTGGTATACTGTTTATAGGGTTGGGTAGCAAACTCTGTACTTTTAAGGGTACCGACCAAGTTAAGCTGGTACAACCAAGTGCCGATTCATGTTAAATCAACCTATGCCAAATTTCACTACCTGAGAGCACATTTGGGTGAGAGAGTAACTAGAGTATAGAGAAAAAAAGAGTGTGATGTTACAATACAGCTTGATCAAGTCACAGAGAGTCAGGGCAATGGCAAGCTGAAAGCAGTCACAAGTGTGGTTAAACTTTTCAAGACGTGATGCTGACAACACTATAGTATTTGTAATGCAAAATGCAAAGCTGGTGAGGCCAACACCTCTAACCAAACACAAAACACACCTAAAGCATAATACGTTTATTAGCCTGAAAGCCAGCAGGGACCAGCACTGGAGAAGCTGAACGCTCCATGGACCATGAAACTTTAAGTGAGGCACTGACAACGTCATCGACATCTTCAATTGGCTCGTTGGATAAGCTGTTGTTGGAGCTAACAGGCCTTTTTTTTAAAAATTGTCTTGGTTGACACTGGCTCAGGATTCTTACTAGTATTAGCCAACCACTGGCTGTATCCAAAATTCCTTACCAACATGATATTTAGCATGCTAAAACAGTAGTGGTGAGATTTATTAGTATGTCTGAAAATTTAGTATGAAACTGAAATTCATGAATTGCAAACTATTAATGGGGAAATATTTCAGTATGTAAGCATTGTGACAGTGTCAACAACACAACAGGGAGGATATCACATGTGGTTCCACCAAGACAGAAACGACAGCACTAAATTTACTGGTGACAGACTGAATGGCTGGAGGTTGTAGGGAGATGGAGGTAGGGAGTAGTTTTATTTTATTTATTTATTTATTTTTAAAGTTGCCGGCCAGTGCCAGACTTTTTGACAAAATTCACTGATTTTTCAACACCCACATGATATTCAGTTCTATGAATATGTTAACATGGAATATATCATAAGAAAGAACAGATCTGATAGTTTCAGACACAAAAAACATTTTGTTCTAGTTTCAGTCATTCTTTTGTTCTAAGCACATGAACATTGGTTGGTTGCATCAAAATATCCACTTGTCAGACAAAAACGGAGATAACTGTGTTTTTGTGAAAGAGACATTTTTAAGCAGAATATCAACTTCACATTTTTATTTTTGTTTTTTTAATCACTTCATATTATGTGTGTGACATCACTGTCACCAGTGTGGCTAACATTAGCCAAACACAAACACTGTCCGGGAAGCCTGGAGTGCTCTCCACCCCGGCTGCAGTGCCAGACCCAGGGGCTGTGATGAGAGCAGCAGCAGCAGCAGCAGCAGCAGCACAGCAACACTGTGTCCCGGCTGCTGTGGAGGTCTGGGGACTACAGCGCAAGCAGCTCCGCACAGTACCTGGGCTCTGTGCCCAGGGTCGTGGTGTTCTCTGTCCCACTGATCTGCAGCTGAGCTTCAATTTTTTAAATTCTACCTAACATTCTCTTTTTCTTCTGCTGCTTCTTCAAGTGACACTTTTTTGTAAGATGATCTGTCACGGCATCCCCTACCACCTGGCAGTGAAAACAGCCATTTACAGAACATCTCATCAATGGCGGGGAAGCGTTGTGTCTTAAATGACGAGATATCTCGTCAAAAGCAGGGAAAGAGTTAATGAGTTTGGACATATTATTACAACAGAAATTACATTTCTTCTACTACAGAGAAGGTATAGTACCGAAAGAAGGTACAGAATTCCAGGTACCGGTACTGCATCAGTTCAAATGTGAACAGAACCCAACCCTAACAGCTCACCATGCTGTCTCATTATACATTAAGAAAAAACAAGTATCTATTAATGGCATATAACATATATTTATTAATATTTTATGCCCTAAAAGTATTCAAGATTTAAGTCTTTTCATTGACCTGCACATAACCTATGGAAGCACTCCACACCACAGCATGACATCAACTTGGCATGTGGTTATAAATAAAAGGGAAGGAAACCGTGAGGGACTTTAAATGAAGGCGTCCCACATGTTCACACACAAAGACAAACTGGCAACAACTTGGGGGCATTAAGGGCCACACACTACAAATTAACAGCTTCAAATGTTCTTTTCTGACGCAGAGGCAGTTTGGAGAACAACTGCAACCGATGTTGGACATGTGTATGTGTGTCTGTTTGTGTCAGACAAAGATCTCTCTGTTTCATCAGCTGACAAATGTCACTAATGATGTCACTACTACCTCAGAGCAATATTTAAAACAGATCATCTAAAAACAGAACACACAAAGAGCACATTCTCCCTCTTTTCTTTGGCGCGTACACACACACACACACACACACACACACACACACACACACACACACACACATTAAGAAAACCATGACACCAATGACTGACCGACTCACACAAAAGCACACATTAAGCTTGGATTTTCAGTAACACAAGTGTTATTTGGGAGAGATTTGTCAACAGCTGAATCACGCAGTCAACATGTCCGGGTAATCCCCAGCCTCCTAAAAGGGTTCCAGTTAAAAGAGTAAAAACAAGGGGATTTATTTGTAGCCAGTCTAACCCTTTTGAAAAACAACACAGAGTTCATCTGGATCAGATATAGACCCCCTGCTGGAGGGAGGCTGGCAAGGGACTGACATCTGCACACGCATACCACAACACACAAAATGGAACACATTCAAAAATGCACACATCTGGGCTGGAAGATAGACAAAATCACAACAACACAGAAATGGTCAGAGAGGCAGGTACACAAGCACACAAAACAAGAAATACAGCTGTTCACACTTCAGTTGTGATTTGACAGTGACCAAGACAGGGTGAGAAGAGGAAGTGAGAGAGATTGAGATCTATTTATCAACAATTATCAAAGAGACACACAAAGGCTGTGAAAGGGCCAAAACAGAGTGTGGCTGCATCTGTTGTAGCTATTCATAGCAACAAACCAGGAATAAACCAACCATATGACACTGGTGTCCAGTGCTGTCCGACCTGAATTCACTGTGGCAGTTGTAACAAAAGACTGTGATTTGTTTTGGTGGCAAACCTCATATTTTTCATTTTAAACATGCCACTTTTGGTGTTGACTACAAGTGCAAGTTTAACCAAACAACTGTGGCTGAGCCAGTGGGATTTACTGTTTTTCTTGCTGTATTAGACAAAGTCTAAGAAGCTTTAGTCAGGAATAAAAACCACTGAGCTCTACAGACTATAAACTTCCAAGACACAGTCAACTTTTCAGGAAAGCACTCAGTGGATTTTTGAAGTGATGCTTGTTTGAATTAAGGCAGGGATTATCATGAATTTAGAAAATAATAACACAATATTATTATACAGGTAAAGTAGACAAAAACATAATGTAACACTGTAGAAGGACACTTGGAGAGTGCAGACCTCCGCCAAGGCTAAATGCCTTATTTGTGTATCCACCATTTGATCTGGCCACTGCAAAACTGAATGAGTTCTTCCTTGGCCTATGCTACACCATTCAACTGAGTTTCACAAAAATCAGATTGATAGTTTTTCTGTACGCTTGCTGACAAACAAACCGCACCAAAAACATAACCTCCAACTAACACTTGCTGCAACAATATTGCAGTATGGTTATGTTGTCACCGCTGAGCATCACAATATATCTACTCCATCAGTATCACACCCAAAATAATCATAAAAAGGCCTATTCTGGTAATAAAACAGTAATAACTAATAGGTCAGGACCTGGAAAGAGGTCACACCTTTCTTGTTGGTGGGTCAGTATGTTACATGGACAATAATGTTGCTGAAATTATCCCAGAGGGTTCAAGGACACTGTTGGAAATTCTAGTAAAATGTTGAAACCCCCTGAGTGACAATAACAAGTACACAATGTGAACAATAGGCTCAAAGAGATGATGTATTGTTGTCCATGTGGTGTCTACAAGTTCAAGGTTGTTTACTTGACAGCTAGTTAAAGAAAACAAAGGACTTGAACAAATTAGTGCCATAACAAAAACCAAGAAAGCTCTACTCTAGAACACTTCTTCCATGTGTACAAGTTATTTACTTCTTCGCAGTGTGAGATGAGCCATTAGTGTAAAGGCACTGAGGGCGTGCAGGAGGATGATTGATGGATTATCATCAGTGGAGCCCAAGCACAGTGAAATTAGTCTGTCGTAACCCTTTTTAACTGGCCCACTGAGAATACAGCACATGGGTTAGTAGAGACACACAGATCTGTAAACAACATGAAATTAGCCCATAAAAATGCGGGTGTACATGTGAGTGTAGCCATCAATGCTTGTGCATCTACACACATGGAAGTGGGTCAGGTTTACCTATCCATCCATCCCACTATAGCATTTATCCACAATATGAACATTTATTTATCAGTCAACACTATGTAATCTTCTTGATTGACATTACTCTTTAAAATATAAAGTAAAATATAACCAAATAACAGAGCAAAAATATTCTTAAACAAACTACCAGTGACAAAACATGATAGAAATCAAATGGAGACAGAAACAAACAGCTGGACACCTGTTGGGTTTCTATGGCATTTACATCTGAAGAACAAATAGCACTCAATATACACATACAAAAACTCCACCACTACTACTACCACTACTACTACACACATCCCAAGAAAAGCACATGGAATTGATCAAATTAAAAGCACAGAGGGGCTCTGTTTAAGTGGCTGTGCAAAAGGAGAGAGAGCATGTGCGTGCGTGCACACACACGTGCACACACACACACACACACACACACACACACACACACACACACACACACACCATAAACCGAATGGCAGGGACGCAGTGAAATTGAATTCACATTTGAAGCTGAATATTTTATGAATTCTGTTCTCTGTTCTCTCTTGCGTGTGTGTGTGTGTATCCTACCCAGTGTTAATGGAGATTATTTCAATGAGAGGGTTCTTCCTGATCTTGGGTAGGTCCAGTCTAGCTCCTCCGAGCCTCCGGCCTCCATCTTTCTTCTGGCCCAACAGACGAACTGAGTGCCCTGAAAAGAACAAACAAAACTTCATTATATACTTGTTTTCAAACTGACACAGGTAACTGCCAGTGTCATCTTTTCCCTGCAGGTTACTTGTTGCACATGTGACAAACTAACATGCAGACCTAGAGGGGTGCACAAATGAAGGCATTTAAATGTTAGTTGTCGCATTTAAACCTCAGAATCCTGATTTGACGCTTTGTATGTGCCGTCCCTTTTCATTCTGTGCTCAGAGCAGGCTCAGAGCCTCATCAACTTTCTCCTTTCCGGTTTCCTATACTTAGATATTCTAGAAAAGAAAACCAAATTTTGAAGATGTTTAAAAGATGTTGGTGGGGAAGATACATATAAAAATGGATAATATCCATTTTAAGCGATGTAATCTTCTCTGCCCAAATACTTCTAAGCACCCACTGACCGTTGACATGGATGTTATGCACATCCACTAGAGGGGCGCTGCCCAGAGTCAAAGTTACCCAAAGGAAGAGTCAAAAGTTACTGACAATAAAAAACATGGTGATGCCGGAAGAAGTTGTAATAATGAAGGTCTCGAGAAAGAGCAAAAAGCGGAAGCAGTGTTGTAGATGCTGGTGGTCTGTGCGCCATTAAATAAATTGCAACATACGGATCGATAATTCTTTTTTTCTTCACTAATTAACTGATGATGAATGTAATTTCTAATACTTAACAAATTTTTAAACTTTTTAGTCCTGTCCTGTGGTTGTGTCTTGCTTGAACTCTTGGCTACAGTGCTCACTGCCCCCACAACCACTGGAAGTACTGTCCCATTTTGTTTGTATCTGTAAGCTTTCAAAAAATGTGGCTTATGCTGATATTCTTACCTTAACCGTTTCCAATCACACTGCTCATGCCTAAACCTGAGACTGAGATTCGGAGCTTGCTCAACTGCTATTGGAGCACAGAGTGAAGAGAGACAAGACTTCAGAAGGGTCAATTGTCCTGCCCAGACAAAGACACAAGGTCACTGTTTGGATGGTTGGATCACTTCCTCTTTCTTTATTCTGTTTGACACATGCTCAAATGTACAGTACAACCAAACTCTCACAAACCCAAATACATTTACATACAGCCTTTCACCCACAAACACAATACCAGAGACATCATCGCTTCCAACAGGTTTATCTGCCTCTACACAGCCAAATAAAAGCAATTCATTAAACTTCTCTCATCTATTCAGAATTATGATAATATGAACAGGACATAGGATCAGGCAGAGCAGCATATTAGAGCAGACACAGTGTGGTAAAGGTATGGTCAAAGGACATAAATTAACATGCCTAACCCTGCACGAAATGGCATTCTCTGCCAATCTCTGGCATCAGGTGCACTTTAAATCAATTACGAAACAATGTAAATACACAATGAGAGAATAGGAAGTAGGGCAAGAACATGATATTCTTACTGAAGTAAAATACACTGATATTACCAATACAGTTAACACAGGTGGAAACAATGAAGGACAGGCCGGAAAAAGATAATCTTCAAAATAAAGAGGCCTATTTCACTCAGTCAGATCCTTCATCGAGTGCAAACTGCAAACTCTAGAACTAGTTACACTTAGTGGATATCATAGTTTGTTACAGAAGCGGATGAAAATCCATAGCTGAGTCTAATAGCTAATAGCAAGTGATGTCTAGCCTTTGGTGTGCAGAAATGGGATGCAATACTCTCCTACCATCTAACAGGCCACCAGCTAGAAGGTGTGCGAGACGGAAGCGCTGAGGGATGGAATTGTCTTCCTGTTTTCATCCGCTTTACATGGGTCTCCTGGGAGGGTGGGCTTAGAGCAGGAAGCATGGCTATCAATTGGTAGATAAAAATGACAATCTGCCCCAGAGGAGGACAAAGAGCCAATCAGTGAGGCATGACTGGTCGTAATATCCCAGTACAAGGAAGAAAATTAGAAAACTTCCCTCGTGGAAAACAGCTGGGACATGGAGTACGTTTGGTCATGCTTTCTTCTAGCTAGCTGTCTGTGTGGCCACCTTTGGTCATGAAACATGGATTTAAAACTCATGCATGCTCAAATATTCTTCTCACAGTAACTGTGGCTCCATCAGTTGACTGATCGATCAATTCATACATGAATAGCTCCTGTAACAGCTAAGTTTCACACTTCCACCTGTTCCCCAGCTGGTGCTTTAAACATTTTAACAGAATTTTATTCTAAATTTACTATGAGAGAGAGAAGGAATTTAATGATGGCTGAAATACATACTCTAGATGAGTAGTGTATCAAGGCTTAAAGTTAAAACTCATTCATCTAGAGTGCAGATCCCTACCAGGCAACTAATGGTAGAACTGACTGCAATGCTACCACAACTGCAACATGCAGCCAACAGATTTGCAAAGATCCACCAAAACTAACATGATCCCCACATACACTGTCCCTGGCTAAAACAAGACTTCAAATAAGAAGGTTAGAGAGAGTGAGAAGTCAGCTGTTAATGGTCATATAAAACAGAGCAGTGAAAAACAGAATTATTGCCTTGCAGTTGTCTGCCCCTACCAACCAGTAGAGTTGCAGTTTACATCCAGGTGTGTCCAGACTCATGTGATATGTGTAGTTAAGACTTTGAAGGAATTTAATAAAAGGTAGTATTGACTGTATGATTCCAGTGACTCATTTCTAATGAGAAGCATACGGTCTTCACTTCTAGAGACTATTTATTACCAGAGGAGTACAGAGGACTGAAGATTATGATGTCACAATGAAGTTGACCTTCGGCATGTAAAACTTCATCGCCTCATCATTTTATCCTACGAGACATTTGTGTGTAATTTTGTCATAATTAGCGTATGAATTCTTTAGTTATGGCCAAGACTGTGTTTAGTGAGGTCACCATGACCTTGACCTTTGACCACTAAAATTTAATCAGTTCATCCTAGAGTCATAGTGATCATTTGTACGACACATGGAGAAATTCCTCCAGGCTATAATTAGTTGATAAATAGTTGCCTTTTATTTCAAATTTAATTATATTGATCAATAAAAGCAAAAACATTGTGTAATCGATTTCAAAACTAAATTCATACATAAATAATTTCACCTGTCTGCTGTGAATAATAACAAAATGACACAAGCTAATTGGTACTGCACCAATCACACTGGATGCTAAAAAAATTACTTACTTACTTACTTACTTACATACATACATACATACATACATACACACATACATACACACACACACACACACACACACACACACACACATATAAAAAGTGTCAGGCTATCACAGAACGAGCCTCACCATAATGTCTTGCATGTTATCAACAGTCAGACTTTCAAGCTCACATTTGCGAGATGTGCAGCTTTACTTGCTGAAAAAAGGCATGACATTAATTTAGCTGGAGCTCAGGTATGTTGGTGGAGGATTGTGGTAAATTCTGTTTTGAAATTCTGATTTGTTCCAGATTGTTGACATTATACATTTGTCTCTGATGGTTTTAGCTGTGGGAAAATAAAGTTACCAATACCTAATTGCATACACAGACTTGTCAGGAGAAAGCAATTACGGGTGTAATACTGGATTTCCAGATGTTTTTCCAAATTATAAGATTGTTCCTTCATATAAAACTTGGAAATTGTTATTCCCCACATATTCTTCTCTTTTTTTTGCCTCTAAAACTGCACAGGACCCCTGTCAATGTGACTGCCACCAAAGACTCAAGAAATAATCTCACTACCAGCATGGAATCACTCCAGGAGTGCGCCCAAAGCCAAATTCAATTTCAGGGCCTAAGGGACCATGAATGGGAAGCAAGAGATAAAACAGCTAACTTGACTTGCTGAAGAAAGCCGAAGAATGCTGCCCTATTTGTCATCTCAATTACAGAGTTTAGAGAGGCCAACTGCTGTGATGGCCAACCCCGCATAGACACAGACCCTGTACCGCATTTTCTAGTTACTGACTGCCCTCCTCCTTTCCCTGCTGCATTTTTCCAATCTCTCTCTCCTTTGTTCTTTTCTCTCCTTCATAAATACAAACCGACATAAATCCTTCTCTCCACTCGTAACGGCCCATTATAACATGCTAGGGAAAAGGAGGGAGGTAGGATGGATGGAAGGGTAGATGGATGGATGGTTGGGTGATGATAGAAAAAAAATACATCACAGATGAAAGATGTACAGGATAGCCAGATGGATGGTTGGATCAGAGAGGTAGGGAGCTAAAAGATTGACCTGTTGACCTGTATCTGATGTCTCATAAGTGGTGAGCCTTGTTGTGCTCCCTGGTTTGATTGTAAAGCAGCAGGCAGGATCGGGGGATGGGGGCACATTGGAACGGAGGGACAAAGGTGGCAGATGAGGAGGAGAGGAGGGGTGTAATGTTTGCCATTTATCCTCTCGATATAACAGGTTATTAGATATGTATGACAAAAAAAGCAGTTTATTTTCTTTCTAAATGTCAGTCGAATCCGTTCTGATGGGAAATGTCTAAGATGCACATCAGACATATTACTTAACAATTCTACGCTGTGCCTTAATGCAAACATTTCAAAGCAGCACTTCCTTTAACATGAAGCTTCGATGCTTGACAATGACAAGCTCCTCCACAGAGCTTGCTTTTGTCACTTCCAGATGGGAGGTCACCAAGTATTAAAAAACATCAGAATACCTTCAGATGACTTAAAATATATATGAATGCATCAGCTTGTCTCTTTGTACCTGCTCTTCATTTCCCCTTCCCCCTGTCAAACTGTCTCTTTCTATTCAGCTGCATCTTTATGCGCCTGCTTTATTTTTTCAGCATTGATAGACACAAACAGTTTGTTTATCCTGGTGAAATAAGGATCATGAGGTTATATGGATGCCATATAGCCTTTGCTCTGTAGCTAAGTAGATACATTAGCCTGTCTAACCTTTACTGCCCCCTGTTTCTATGTCACACATGCACACTAAATCTAAACGTTTCTAAAAGATAAAAGAATATCAGGTGAAATGGTATCATCCGGGGCTATCATCTCAGTGATAGAAGATCAATATAGGAGGCCAATAAAGAAGCAAAGATATCAAAACGGCCCTATAAAGAAAGAGGTACAGCAGTTATTTATTAATGGTGCAAAGATCAGACTTCAGCGGAAGCCTGTGTTCCCTTAAGAATGAAAACACAAAACAGATTTGCTAGCCTACGTGTGGGCTTCTGTATACATTTTCAGGTAACTATCAAGGTAATATATTATCATTCTACAAGAATGAAAAAAGAGTTGTAGTTCCTTCATGCTACACACAAAACACAAGATATACAGGCCTACAGATAATTCTAAAATAAAAATAATGGAGCTCTCAAGAAAATAAAACAGAATGAAGCAAAATATACAGTTATTTTTGAATTTGATGAATGTACACAGCAGCAACAAAAGGGTGATGTTAACATGGTTTGACATCTTCACATAAAAAGTTAAACATCTGGGAAACCATATCCAACAGCTGTGGCTGTTGGATGTTTGTGCTCGAAGCATCGTCGATGCAAACAATGAGTCCTCCTCCCCTCGTCCTGCTGGAATCTTGGGTGTTGTGTCCTGTCAGCTCAGAGCACAATCCACCTGTCACACCCTGTGCCAGGTGCCCGGAGCGGCATGCCTGGCTGACCTGGCTGCATGTTTGAAAGATGCCAACTGCATTTGTTGATCATCTAAAGGTCCCCTGCTCTTTAATCCAAAGGTCATGCTTCATTTTACAATGCCTCCAAATGTAGTTTTGTCACAGATGATGCATGTGTCAGCAATAAAGCTGAAAAAATAACAGTTTAAAAGAGAAAAGTAGTGTAAAAGTAAAAGCAGTCTGAGGGAACTACTGGCCACTCCATCTACATATGCAGCTGTTGCCACAGCAAAGGCTGCAAAAAACATTCTGTATTTTACTCTTCAAAAAGCCAATTGTTCTTGTGTTTTTATTTGTTGAGCATCACTAAGAGACATTAAATCTGGCTAGATGCCCTTGCAAAAATGTGTAGCCATGGGTGTCATTAATTAATTTTTTATGGATCTGCCAGTGGGCTTGGAAACCAAAGCTGTGTTTGTTGTTAGCAAGAAAATCAACATCTGGCACAGCTAAAAAAGATAATTGATTTGGATAAGCAAGCTTGTGACCACAGTAGCAACACTACCCACCAAATCACTGACGCTGCACGTGTCAAGCGCCACAAAACTGGGCAGTAGTTGTAATGCGTATCACTATATAAATGTTAAGTACTGTGTGCATGCTCAGCAACCCAACCTGAGATAACTAAAAGATAAAAATACCATTTACAGCGGGTAGTAACTTGAACTTTATGTTAGGTAGATGCACTATGATTAACAGCAGTTTTACAGTAGTGATGTAGTTCTTTTTGAGCCAACCGAATAGATACATAGTCTCACACCTCAAGAACCAAGCTCATAAAAGTATACCAGTACTCTTGTCATGTGGAAAACAGACCTGCAAGCAATTTTGGTGCAGCAAAGAAGTGCATCTATTAGCAGTTCATTGAAGTAAGTATTTTAGTAGCCATTACCAAAGGCAAATCCCCTAGCTTAAAGGTTTATGCCCAGGCTTCCGAGGAGGAATAACAGCTCTCAGTTTATACGAGGTCATAAAGAACTGTAATGATACTGGGGAAATTAGTTTCTATGGAGGGGGTGAAGGAGGGAGGAAAAATGGAGGGAAAGAGGTGAAGGAGGGAGGAAAAAAGGGAGGGAAAGAGGGCAGAAGGGATGGAACAGGGCAGTGAGAAGGCAGAGGGAGGAGAAGTAGTAGTGGAGGGAAAGAGATCAAAGATGCTGAGGAACGGGAGGAAGAAGGAAAAGGAAAGAATGAGCAAATCAGAGAAAAAAGGGGAATGAAAGTCACAGTGTGTGAATGTGAGTGTGTGTATGTGTGTGTAGCCAGACAATTTAGGGTTGATGACACATTGTAAAATTAAGCCTCAGTTCAGCTGTCCTTCATTAGAGTGAGGCCTGCAGTGCAAACTAGTCTCACACACTCACTCACACACACACACACACACACACACACACACACACACACACACACACACAGCATAAACTCAATCTGTTCTTTATTAGAGAACAGCTGGGGGTGTATGACAGCTTGACTGGACACTCTTATGCTGTAAACTCTGCCTGACCTTCATTAAACAGTTAAGTGCGGTGGTTCACTAACAGTTTAAATGGATGACCTAATCACTGCCATGTGAGTCTGTCTCACTGTCAGTGAGTTTCTCAGACAGACAAGACCACTTAACAAGCTACTCAGACTGCAAGACAGATAGGATCTGAAAGCAACCCTGATAACTGCTTTTACAAAATGTCAATCTAAACCATTAATATTACTGAGCAATGATGGCAAAAATAAGTTTTGTGTGTACTTTAAGGAAAGTTTCAATCACTTGAACCATGAAAAAGCAGCAAATCAAGTCACCCTGCTCCGGAATATCGAATTTTAACACAAATAATATAATCCTGTGGATCAAAACAAGACTGAATTTTCTAATGCCAATATACTCTAGCTCAGGGGTTCTCAACCTTTTGTAACTTAAAGCCCACTTCTGACCGTTAAAAACTTTGAGAACCATCTTCCCAAACAAATGAGAAAAACTTAAACATAAGAAAATAAAAAGGAGAAAAAATAAACTGGGCAGTGAGACATTTTCACCACAGTGAACACATTTTGCTTTTGGTTCAGCATCACTGTCTGCCATTATGAATCCATATTCAAAGTATTCAGGGTCAAATTCCCTCATTATAGCTGCAATGAGTGGTCGATTAATTGAGTAGTCAATTGAAAGGAAACTATTTGGACTATTTTGACAATCCATAACTAGCTTTTTTTAATTATTCTAACCATCAAGCAGAACTACTGCTTCCGCAGCCCACTAAATGGCACTCTGCAGCCAACCGGTTGAGAATGACTTCTCTAGCTCATACTTTACTAGAGACATTAACTGTTTAGAATTAAATGTTTTTAATTATTACATCTAAGAAAGCAGACAGAACAATTAAAAGCCATTATCATTTGATTCTGCACTCTTCTACAAGAAAGTAATAAATTCTTACTCTTGACAATCAAGTCATTCTTAGTCCATGTATTCTGTCAATAAGTGGACAGACTACTTACTGAAAATCATTCATACATAGAGCATGAACGCTCAAAAACTAAATTTCCTATTCCAGCAACGAAAGGACTCTCATTCATTCATTCATGAGCTGATCAATGCATTGCTGCCTATTCACTCATACAATGGGTACTTTTGTGTGGGTGTGCGCTGAAATACCTTTAACAGTCTCGTCCACTACTTCCACCACCCGATCAATCTGCTGGACCTGAAATACAGACAGACACACATGGGAAAAGTTTATTGATGCTGACAAACCAAGTGCATGCAGTCAAACAAACGCCTGGTATTGACAACCCACAAACACACATAAACTGATCCACATTTAAACAAGGTGGGCATGTAAATATACACAAAGGCAATATTCAGTATGCACACAGACAAACAAGTACAAACAGATACAATCGCGCCAAGTTTTCTCCAGCCAGGATTAAGTGATATAGATTTCCTAAATGCCACTAGGTGTCTATGTAGCTGTAGCACCAATTATATTATGGATTGACTGAGACACAGTCTGGCGGTGGGATTTTATGGGAGAAAACCAAGAGGCAAAAACAGAAAAAGGTAGAGAGGGTGGCAGAAAAATTATCATACAGGTAAGAATGAAACAATAGCAGAGACTTAGATTATGAGAGAATAACTAAAACATGTTATGATCAAGCAAGAGAGTTATTCTCCTCATTGCCTCCTATGAAGAAAATCCTGCCGATCTGCCCCAGGGAGCTCTAAAGCACCACAAATTCATATAGAGAAAACTGGCAAAAATCTGGTTGAGCTGGACACTAAAAGAGCCAGAAAATCCTACTGAGAACAGCATTGATTACAAATCTACCATCCTTCATCTAATCATCTTAAGAGAAATGGGAGAAAGAGTGAATGAGAACAAGAGACAGAGAGGGATTGAGACAGAGAGATAAAGTAATGGGGAACAACAATAAATGATTTCTCCTGACATTATTTCTAATTTCATTCTTCACAGTGTCCCTTCCACCTCTAATTCGCTCACTTTCTGCATTCTTGGAGGTCTATGCTCCAGCTGAATGACTCCAGGTCCATTACCCAGAGTAACCTTCTGTTAAACACACTCGCACAGATGCACACTGTGCTTTGCAGGTAGCAGTTATATACATGTTACACACTGAGATACAAATGTTTTTTCCTATAATAGCTTGGCAATTTGAGTTCATTCAGAACAGCAGCGGGTGTCCCTCCTCACAGTATGGGTCAGGTATTGTTTACATTTTAATGATTAATTCAGATCTCACTTTTAAATTCTGGTTCTTATAGAATCCTGGTTTATATACCTGGGCTGTTTGAATAACTAAAAAAATACATGTTGGGGTTAGAAGTTAAAATAAAATAAAAGACAAATTATCTTTATCTTGTTATTCACAAGTGGGATGTTTGCTCAAAGGTCCATTAGGTTAAGTAACTATAGAGCAGACAGAAGCTTAACCTACCCAAAGCATACATATACACAAAAATCCACAAAGGCTATCTCTAGCTTTTGAGAGGAAGCACCTAGTGTAAGAAATGTTTTAACAGCTGGGCTGTCCAGAGTAAACACTTTGAGAGAAAAAATTCTGGCTTAAATGAATAAATGAATTAAAAATGAATGAATTAAAATGACAAACTTTTCAGTATTGAAAGGACCAGTGTGTAGGATGGAGTGGCAACACCTGAGCTCACCCTCTTCTTCCAAGTGTGTGGAGAACCTACAGCGGCTGTGAAACTTAGGAAAAATGTGAAAGGCTGAATCTACAGCCAGTGTTTGGTTTGTGGATTCTGGGCTACTGTAGAAACATGGCAGCCCACATCCTCTGTAGATATACAGTAAATGTCTCAGTCTAAGAGAAGTACAACACAATTCAGATTTTCAGACGAGCATACACTAATGAAAACATACTTACGAATATTACATTCAATTTCTGACATATTCTGCCAATAAATCCTCATGATACTTACAGTCTGGACCTTTACGTTCTAGGACACCTATGGAGTCACTGCGACCCAGGTTTTGTGTTTGTTTTTTTGTTTTGTTTGTTTTTTTGTTTTTTCCAAGTATTCAGTTTATCGAACATGATACATGTCCATTTTAACTTTTACAGATGAGCAATAGAAAGCAATAGGAGGACCCTGCAGCAGGTGCTTACAACTGCCCAGAACATCACTGGTACCCATCTACTGAGCATCAGTGACATCAATGAGGTGAGGTGCCTGTGCATAGCCCAAAGAATATTAAATACCTAACCCAGCCACAGCCGGTTCACCTTGCTGCCATCTGGCAAGAGATACACAAGTATCTGCTGCCGTACCACCAGACTACTGAGCCCCATTTCTTCCCTCAAGATGTGCCACTGTTTAATCCATCCTCAGCTCTTCACCTTATAAAATAGCTTGTTTTTTTTAATTTCTCTGACTTCTTGTTTATTCAACCAATTTACCGTATATAATTTTAAACAGTGTTTTTATGACAGCAAAAAGAAAACTGCAACATAATGTGATTATAAAACTGGGCTCACAATATTCACCTATGTAGTCCATCCAAGGCACACAGACAGTGTATGCTGAGAAGACTGATGTGCGTGCCTCTCATGTTTACAACATTGCTTACCCACTATAATCCTCTGATTACCTAGCCAGCACTGTGTACGTGTGTGGGTGTGTGTGTGATGTGTCTCAGATACAGGATGTGACATGTCTAGTTCAGAGATGGGAAACACCGTAGGCTTTGCGTGACTGTCTGTGTACCTTACATACAATACACTGTCATTCATTTCACAGCTGCATCAGACAGGAAAACACAACAGAAATACACATAAAGGCTGACACACACACACAGGTCGATTAAATTGAATGAATTCAACAGGAAGCACTTTTTTTTAACTACACCCCTTATCTAGCCGTTAGCGCAATCACTATATACAAATTCAGGACTGTTTATTTGCATCTAATTTGCATAACCCACCAACTGTCACTGTCATTGTGTGGTTGATTGTAACTACCAAGGATGCACAAGGGGACTGTGTGCATACTCATATACCTCTGTCTGAATTTGTGTGGCTGCTTGTGCCTACGTCCATCAAGGTGTGTGTGTGTGTGTGTGTGTGTGTGTGTGTGTGTGTGCGCGCGTGCATCAATGCATAATCCAATCTACTCATGAGAATGAAAGGACCGACAGTGGTAAACTTCCCAGATGTTTCTGGTTCCCCCCTGAAGGCTATTACATGTACAAACCTGTTTATCTGAATGTAATTATATTATACATGCACGGCACTTGATTTGAATGTAATTATGTTACACGGTGGCATGTTTACTTAAATGGAATTGCATTATTTATGGTAAAGGATATTTAATGTAACATTTGAGACCCCCCCCCACCCATTATTTTTAAGAAAGTGGCAGTAATCAACATTGGATATCGGACTGTTTCATTTATCCCCATTTTCAACAAGGCAGTTTTGTTTTTTTATGTAAGCAATTTAATTTAGCATAATGTGAAATTTAGATAGAGGTTTTGTGTGGTGATTTAGAAGACAAAGCTTGGTTCTCTGTGAATATGGAATGAACAAAATAATGCATGCACTGAATGTCTCTTAGACATGCAGAAATGATTCAGCTCTCCTAAATGTGGAATAAATGTCTTCATGTTTATGCTTGGTACAGACATGTTTGGATGGCACATTGCTCAACTACATTTAACAAATTCACACTGTTTATGTTGTTATGTCTGGAGTAATTTTGTTTACATATTTACTTGATTTACTAGATTGAACTGACAATAATACAAAAATAACTTTAAGTTCACCCTCAACAGCATTTTTTTTATAACAGCACCATGAGTGCTGTGTGTTTTTGTTGTTTTTTTTTCTTTCACTATTCACTGTTTTTTTATGTTGTAATGTATATATGTATTGTATAATTTTATGCATGTATGGGACCCCAGGAAGAATAGCGGCAGCATCTGTTGCAGCTAATGGGGATCCTAATAAACTAAACTAAACTAAACTAAAACAAGACC
>JAJHUR010095694.1:1895-18831 GCA_027495735.1 Lutjanus campechanus | reverse complement strand
GGGTCGGTAAAACGTCCTGAGCACAGCAAAAATAACGAGATAAAAGGAGGTATAACCGGAGGGCGGGGTCTCTGGATGCAGGCGGACACACACTGGTGGAGGGTCGTGGGTGATGACTGATAGGGATGGTTTCTCTTTGAGTTTATGTACTGGTTTTTGAAGGAGATCCTACATAGTTTGCCTTTAAAAATGTAATTAAAAAAACACATTCTCTGACATGTTTATTTGCAATAAGATGCATGTTTTGTCAACAATACCACCTAATGCTATTACGAAAAAATCTTTATTTTGTGTTTTACGTGTTTCTTTAAACATTTGAAGTAGAACATTCAACAAAACTTTCTGTTTTTTGAGTGACAATCAAAATCCAGTGTACAAGTTTTCCTATAGGCTATAGCATCTTTGGTGCAAAGTGTAGCCTACTTATAGGTTAGAGCGACAGGGAGAAAAGCGCAATGAACAACCATCACGTTCAGGAAATTCCCTCAGAAATCCTCTCCTCATACTTCTAGGCTACTTGAGGAGCCTCTGGTGATTTCTCGACATTTGCCAGCCCCATGCAGCTCCAGCTCAGCCCTGGCTCTATAATCGCCTCAGCTCCTCGGTTCAGCCCTCTGCTGCTCCACATCAGCTGATCCGTCACGTGGTCTGGTGTCGTGGGTCACCCCTCTTGCAAAATGGAGTTGTCTGAGTCTGTGCAGAGAGGGCTACAATCCCTCTCAGACCCGTCCACCTTCGACCAGAGCAGCTTCCAGGTGCTGCTGGACGTGTCTTACCGGAGCCTGCTCTCCTCTCGGGCCGACCCGGGAGTGC
The DNA here is from genome assembly GCA_027495735.1 of Lutjanus campechanus. Taxonomy (NCBI): domain Eukaryota; kingdom Metazoa; phylum Chordata; class Actinopteri; order Lutjaniformes; family Lutjanidae; genus Lutjanus; species Lutjanus campechanus. The sequence goes on along the minus strand of JAJHUR010095694.1, from coordinate 18,018 downwards.
TCGGTGAGCCGCTGCTGCCTCTCCCTCTCAACCGCTGCCTCTGCTTTTGTCTCCGCGGTGCTTCCTGATTCTCTCTCTGTATGGATCTGTGGACGAGCTGACGCGATGTTTGCGGGTTTTGCCGCTCTGTTGCGTGCTGCGAGTTGCTCCAAACCGGTTTACCCGTGTTTATATATCAAGATCTTTAATGAGGCGAAGATCAGCAGACAGCCGCGTAGCAGCTGAGCTAAAGCGATGTTAGCCTCTTCTGCTGCCTGCTTTGCATTCATCACACGGCCACTCGTGATCTCCTTTTGTCATTTAAACTGGCATTAAGGCTACTCAGCATACTAGAAAGACAATGTTATGCCAGTTCAATCACCGGTTAGTCAAAACTGATCATTAAGAGACATCCGATTGTTCGCTTTTGTCCGCTTCTTAGCAGGTCTTTGAACGCAACACTGATCAGTTCTGGATTCAAGCAGTAAATCTAAATCATGCAAAATGACAGCAGACTTGGCTTCCTCATGCAATAGTTAAAGCTCCTGGCCACTCTGTCGTGGCTGGTTTCCACAGACTATTATGTGTTGTCTAGAGCTACAATAGTAATTGATTATGAATTGATTAAAAGATGAATCTACAACTATTTTGATAATTGGGTAATCTGTTTGGGTCATTTTTGAGCAAAAAAGATCAACATTCTCTGATTCCAGCTTCTAAAAGGTAATATCATGTTTATTTACTCCTTGTTGACAGTAAACGAAATAGCATGGGTTATGAACTCAGTAAGACATTTGAGGACCATCTTGGGCTTTGGGAAACGTTGATTGACATTTTTCACAATTTTCTGACAATTTACAGAGCAAACATCTAATTGATTAATCGGTTTGGCTAATTTTGGCAACATGGCAGTGAACTGAATATTTTTGGGTTGTGGACAAAACAAGCCATTTGAGGACTCATCTTGGCCTTTGGGAAACACTGATTGATCTTTGTCACCATATTTGGACATTTTATAGAACAAACAACTGATCAATTAATTGGTTTGAGTATTTTTTTTAAAGAAAGACTAAAGGAAAAATCAAGTTACACTGATTCAGCTTCTTTAATGTGAATATGATACTGTTCTAGTCCTTGATGACAGTATACTGAATGTCTTGGGGCTGTGGGCAAAACAAAACTATTGAGGACGTCATGATGGGCTTTTGGAAATGCCTACCAACATTTTTCATTATTTTCTGACATTTTAAGGACCAAACAATTAATTGATTAATCGGTTTGAGTCATTTTTTAAAAAAAGGTCAAAATTCTCTTATTCCAGCTTCTTAACAGTGAATATTTTCTGGCTTCTTTACACCTCTCTGACAGTAAACTAAATATCTTTTCAGCATAGACAAAACAAGATATTTTAGTACTTCATCCTGGACGTTGGGAAATACTGATCAATGTTTTTCCACAATATTTGGACATTTTATTGACAAAACAACAAATTAGTTAATAAGTTTGACTGATTTTTTGAAAGAGGGGGTAAAGGAAAAAGTCAAAATTTGATTACACTTCTTAAATGTGGATATGTTTGTTTTGTTATCTTTTATGGGACAAAACAAGACATTTAAGGACGTCGTCATGTGTTTTGGGTACCATCAGTTGATATTTTCAACCATTTTCTGACATTTCATGGACCAAACAACTACTGGATCAATCGAGAAAATAAAATAAAATCGACGGATTAATCGACAATGAAAATAATCGTTAATTGCAGCCCTAGTGTTGTCCAACTTCTGCAGCAGTCCATCCTTTTTTTTAATGGCAGAATAATTTAGAAAGTGAAATGTTCAGTATACAAACAAACAAAGGGCTCCTGGCTGATGCAGCTGAGGGGTCCATTCACATGCAAATCGTCATTGATTCCCATTCCGCACGTCAATCTGGAGAGCACGAGTATGGATCGCACATCATTTATAGCAATCAAACGCGTCTGCTCTGTCCATAGAGAAAATCGAAAAGCTGCATGTTGCATCCTCATACATACCGTGTTTTCTGTGGTTACAGATCAGCCCGAGCTGAAGCAGATCGACAAGATTCTGCTCAAACAGACTCACACTGCAGCGACCACCTTCATACTGGAGGCGGTCAAACAAAACGCTGACAAGTCAACGATAAGGTAGGCGACAGCAGACACAAGAGGGTTTCCTGTGACATGCAGCCTGTGTATGCTGGTGGTGAACGTCTAAAAATAGACTCATTAGTTCTCTGTTCATGGCTGTGAAAATTGTGCTCATATCACACAGTGTGACAGGAAATATGCTGCTCGAAAGCATGTTGCATGTAAGGAATAATGTGACCTGCAATCTCCCAAGAGACAATGAAGCCATCCACGATTGCAGCAATACATTAAATAAATTAAATATGTGAAATATTGTCTTCAGAGCTACTATGATTAGTGGATTAATTGATTAGTTGTCAGCTCTTAAATTGATTGGCAACTACTTTGAAAATGTATTAATTGTTTTAAGTCATTTTTTAAAGTCCAGATTCTCTGGTTTCAGCTTCTTAAATGTCAATATATTCAGTAAACTGAATGAATCTTTGGGCTGTGGACAAAACAAAACCTCTGAGGACATCACCCTTGGCTTTTGGAAAATACTAATTAACATTCAGCATTCACCATTTTCTGACATTTTACAGACCAAACAATTAATCATTTAATTGAGAAGGTGACAGACAGATTAATCAATGATAAAAATAATCGTTGGCCGCAGCCCTAATTGTCTTATTCCTCATAAAACTAGAATAAACTACAAAGCAGCAAAATATCATACACAGACTGCATTTAAAAAACTGCACAGTGATGTCGTGCTGTTATTGAAATTAGTTAATTGTTCATGCTGCTGTTGTGTTCTTAATGTGTTGTCTATATGTAAAGTGTCTTGTGTACCAGCAGAAATGTTTCCACAAATAAACAAGGATTTAATATTATTAAGCAACATTTGTAATTGCCAGTGAAGTTGCCAGAGAAATTACCAGTTGAAATTATGGGTGGAGTGTAGCTGCATTTGACATTGTGGTCTGAATAGCAGTGACATAGTGGTAGCTTATTTTTAGAATGCATTTTCTCACTATTGCCCATCTGCATTGCCTTAAAGAGACAGTTCACACCTAAATCAAAAATACATAGACCTCTTTTTCTGCCTTTAGTGCTATTTATCCATCTAGTTTGTGTTGGTGTGAGTTGCCAAGATGTCCAATTTCTCTCAAATATAATGGAACTACGTCGTACCCAACTTGTGGTGCTTAAAATGCCAATTAAATACATTTGAAAAATTTAACAGCAATGTGTCTTTACAGAAATCGTGACCCAGCTGCTCAAGTTAAGCCACAGACCTTGTTGTGAACAGTTTCTTGAAGGAACTACTTTCTTTATACCATAGAAGGAAAGTAACAAAGTAAAAATATGTATTTTTGGTTTTTGGAGTGAACTACCCTGTAAGATTGAGCTTTTTGTCTGTGTGTTATTCTGATCATTATTAGGGCTGTTTTCAGGATATAGAAGATAAACATTCATGTACTGTAGATATGCATATGTGTGTGTGATCATCCAGCAAACAAGCAACAACATACAGCTGAAGAATCATTCAGACTTATAGGAAGTTTTTTTTTCCTTTTCTTTTTTGCTTCCTTTAAAAACTCAGCTTTTAGTTTGCCATGTTCTTTTTTCCACCAATTGAGTTTTGCTCCTTTTTTTTAGTAAACAAAACTAAGCACTCAGCATGTCACTGGTCCACACAATTAGCATGAAAAAGTAGCGACAGCTCAAAAAATATAATGGAAAAAACACATTAAAGGTACAGTCCACCCAAAATGGAAAAAAAAAGCACATTTCTACTTGTTTCTGTAAAGCTCTTTATTCATCTAGAGTGTTTTGGTGCTAAAAGATTATATTTGAAAAATTCAACATGAGTGTCTTTTTCCAGAAATCATGACCTGGTCACTCAAGATAATCCACTGACCTTGTTGTGAGCAGTTTCATGTGGGAACTATTTTCCTTCCACGGTAGAATGAGGGTTGCTATGGATTGCTGTTGAATTTTTCAAATGTATTTTTTGGCGCACCACAAGCTGAGTGCAGTCTAGTTCCATTATCCTCCGGAGAAGGCAGACATCTCTAGGGCTGATATCTTCAAAACTCGGCTGGTTGGAAAAAGAACATTACAGGACAGGAGAAAAATATGTACTGATTTGGGGGTTAATTGTCCCTTTGATAGTACAATAGTTGCTCTTTAAGAAAATGAAATAAAACCCAGGATATACTAATAAAAGCTCAAAAGACAAAGGAGCATTACATTAAGGCATTATGACCAAGATACAAAAGGGGGATCTATAATTAATCAAAGAGAATACTGTCAAGTGTTGAAGCCACTGTGGATAAGGAAAAGTGGAGATACGGAGTCCTTACCTTCATGAACTATCTCTTTGAGGAGTGAAGCTGACACATCAAGTATTCAGGAGGAAAACATTCCATGATTATTGTATGCCAGTTTGCTTTAATAGGAAGTTTTTAATTAATCCACAACATAAAGATAATCTTCCTTGTAGCATATGAAAAGATATTAAACAGTCTGCCAGAGCCAACACCAACAATTGCAAAGAAAGAGGGTTCATATGCAAAGCCACACCAGTCATATTTTTCCATTGCTAAATATCCATCAAACATACTTGGATTTTAGGACAGGACCAAACATAATGACTATAGGTGCCTACTGAGAAAGTATCAGTAGGCAGGGGGTTCATTTTATGTCTTTTTTTTTGGGATAAATTTACAAACGCTGTTTTGAATTGCAACAGTCTATTCTTCACGTAGTCCTACATCTCATTTATCCTCATCTATGTTTCCATCAGGTTTATTTTGTGATATCTGTGCAGCGTCTTGCATCTTCGACAAGTCGGGCTAACTCAAGGCATTTCTCCACATTCTAAAACTGCTTTTGAAATATGTTGACTTAGACAGTGGAGACGTCAACCTACATGGAAATGAAATACTGACTCTTTTTTTTTTGAAAAGGGAGAATGCAATTAAAATGACAGTGTAAACATGTCAGGAATATGACTTTTAAAAAAAAGACAGTGTAGTGTAGACACAGTGTTGTGAAACCAGCCTCTAATTAAAGTGTTGTTTTGTTCTTACAGCTCCTGCCTGGAAGAACTCACATTCAGTGCAGAGAGAATAGAAATATTCTATAACACACATCAGGTGACAGCTCAAACACTAATGCATTTATTAAATCTTTTGTTTTTCATGTAGTTTTGTAACTATGACTGACTTCCTCCATAACTCATTGACGCATGTTCTGTTTTACAGAAACATAAAAAAGAGCTGGAACGTCTGTTAGTAAGGTAAGCCTGAGCTGTCAGTGGTGCAGAGATTTGTGGAGGCGATCATGCTATTTTGAGTTGAAAAGTTAATCAGACTTAACTGGAATATATATATTTTTTAAAGCTGTGTAAGTTTAACATTGCAGAATAATAACTCAACCATTTTGCTCATTGATGGTTCAGTGATTGTTACAAACTGAAGGATCTTCCTATTTTATTTTCTTCTCCACACCACTGTTAACCCTAATCCTGCCGACTGGTGTCCCCCCCAGAGGAATACTTTTTGCCATATCTCACAGATGCTTTCTTCTATCATTCCAATTTTCTTCAGTCAAGGTGTTCATAGTGACTTCAAATCATTTTCTGTTTGTTTTTAATCAAAGCTTTTTAAAAACACTAGTGTATTCACACACAGTCAAAAGCACCCAACTCCCCCATGCAGCTTTAATAGATGGAACTATTTATTGATTCAGTTCATGTTTGCCATGGGTCCTCATTTAAAGTATCACACTATCAGGGGCTTGGGGCTCTTACGCAGACACAGATTTCGTCGTGTGCCCTCTCTATTTTTCTTTTACACAATATGCAAGTTAACTATAACTTTACTAAAATAATAATTATAAGTTTTTTTTTTCCCTTCAGGTGACATTAATTACATAAATAATATTATGAGAAAGAAATACTTGAACACTTTGACATGATGGTTATTTCTCACATTAGTTTATTATTATTAGGCACCCCTATTACTAGTCCTTGTTTGTTAAAGGGAGAGTTTATGCAGCAGTCAAAAAAACATATTTTTCTCCTGACCTGTAGTGCCATTTCTTCTTCTTCTTTTTTTGGTGTAAGGTGCAAAGTTTTGAGATGTCTGCCTTCTCTTTAATATAATGGGACTAAATGGCACACAGCTTGTGGGGCTCAAAGCACAAAAAAATAAGACAGAAAGAAAAGAAAAATTCTAAACCAGTGTCTCTTTCCAAAAAATCATGAACCAGTTACTCAAGATAACAGATATTGTTGTGGGCAGTTTGATGAAGAAATTACTTTCTTTCTGCAGAAGAATCTACCCAGACTACTTTAGAATATATCAGAAGTACTTTCTTTTCTAGTAGAAATAAAGTAGTTCCCACATGAAACTTGACAACAAGGTCTGTGGATTATGTTGAGTAACTGGATCATGATTTTTGCAAATCGTTAATTTTTTAAAATGTATATTTTTGGTGCCTTGAGCACCACTTTTAGTCCCATTATATTGGAGAGGAGGCAGACATATCTGTGGCCAATAACTCGCACTAAAAAAACCTAGATAGATAAATTGCACTACAGGCACTGTATTTTTGATTTTGCGGTGAACTTTCCCTTTAACTATACTGGTAGGGTGAAGGTTGGAGACATCAGGTGTGGGGGAAAAATAACACACGGATCAACATAAGTGAATATCCGAGTTTTGACACAATCTTTGGATCGCATTGGCCGAAATGTAGGGAAGAGAAAACAGAAGCAGAACAGAGGGGGCATTTTGTGTGTCGGGACGAAAAGGTCAAGGAGTGCGATTAATCGCAATGTAAATGCTGCTTTATGACGCGCCACAAATAAGCGCTCTTTGTCAAGGAGCCACAATGTCTGCAACGTATATACTTAGTCCTCTTCTTCTCACTTGCGACATAAGGCTTCGACGATCCGACGCCATTCAATATCTGCAGATAAACTGTAAATTCATATATGACACTGCGAGTCTTTTAAGCTGTCCCCTACACGTTAGTTTGGGACGTGGTTAAATAACTCCAAATGTCCCACTCACTGACAACTGACAAGATTTAAAGAATGAGCTAAAATATTCACATGAGATGCAGCTGCTTTTTCAGAACACATATCTGCCTTTTTCTCCATCACTTTTCTCTGGATTGCCCGCAGCAACGCTGCATTATTGTCGGTTTATAAAGGGTCCAGACTTCCCTCAGCCCCTGCTGATTTTCTGCATCTCTCTTTATCATCCTCTTCTAGCATAGGAAGGTGTCCACCTCAGGTTACCGACGTGTCGTGGCGTCTACAATACCACATGAAGGTACGTCAGACTAAATTTTGCAGCACATTTTGCACAATTTCTTGCGTGATGCTAAAATGTTTGTTTTTTGCCGACAGAACGCACAAGTCGATAAGGTCAACGAGCCTTTCTACTTGATATCTATGAATACAGAGGTGAGACGCAGACACATTTCTATGCCTCCACTTCCAGGCATGTTCCCAGTTGTAAAACAATGACTGTGTTTGTCCCTTTTTGTTAGAACGAAGGATCATCGGAAGATATAAACTTCACCTGCACAGTGGAGCAGCTACAGGTACAGAAGGGGTTTTGTTGCTTGTATACTGCTGTTTAATAGGTGTCAACTTGCTCTTTATGTGTCATTTCTATTTCTTAACGCACCACATCCTGCCTGATTATCTAAAATCCCCCCAAAAAATGAAAAGAGAAACTACATGTTAAGTTGTATCACTGCATCTGTGCGTCTGACGTAAAAATAAAATAGCTTTCGTTGAATTTTTGTACATGGACGGCATTTTCATCGCCGCGGTCAAACCTGAAACGCAGATAGATTGTATTGACGATGATGACGCAATAATTTGACCTCATTTGAAAATAACCGCGTCATGACCGAAGCTTTTGTAAGATGAGAAAGTTCCGGTGTGACTTTGGCTGTTTGATGCTTTTTGACGTGTATTTAAATAATGTGGCATGAGAGCACACTCATCATGCAAAATATTTGGTGAATAACAGTCTAGTGGAATTCACTGTCAAGTCAGACTGAATCAGAAATTCAGAACACATTCATTTTGCTTATTCTTATTTATAATGAGAATAACTCATAACGTTATGATTTTTATTTATTTATTTTTCCCCGTGTGATATTTGAGATCATCTTTGGCGTTTTTATGCTTCTTGAAAATGATCACTGGTTGCTTGTTTTCAGGATTTGGTCGGAAAACTCAAAGACGCTGCCAAGAGTGTGGAGAAAGCCAGTCAGATGTGATGCGGGTGTCCTGTTTCCTCGCCTCCTTTTCTGCACCACAAAGCACTGAACCTCAGCGGCATTGCTCATCTCCTTATAGCTTCTTTTGTACGTGACATGAGACAAGTATCATTCCAACTTGTGTTTCAATAAAACAAAACTAAACTAAAATAATAAAATCCGTCTTTTGAATAATGCTTGGTGTGATTTGTTTTTGTTGGGGAAATATTTTTAATAAATACAGTCGATGTTACTGTCATGTTGTAGGTTTTGTGTGAGGGAGGTGTGAAACATTTCGTTTGAACATGGAGCCAGTGAAGTCACTGGTAGGCATGTGTTTTGTCAACACTTACCAGCCTGAATAGGATTTTTGCCATAGCTGCATGACAGCGGTGTATTTTCTTTCCTGCAGCATTTGTTGAAACAAGAGGATCAGCCCAGATTTTTCTACAGGGCTGATGGGAGATATTTATAAAATACTACCAACATAGATCTGTGACTTTTTAAGATTAAACTGCTCTATGAGAATTATGGTCCCCCTCTTTGTTTTGCTTTCTGCATCCACCTCAAGCTGAAAGTTCAAAAGCTCCTCAGCTGAAGCGCCACGGCGGCTCAGATTCCATAAACATCCGAGATGCCTTCATTTTCTGCGGCGCTGGCTGAAGGATAAAGGCTCACATTCATCAAGTGGAAGTTGCAGCGCATTTTTTGCAGATGTCAGGACAGCCTGTGACAAAGGTTTGACACCAGAGCCATTTGTCACATGGACGTTTTTTTTTAACCAAGTGCGTGGGTCTTTTTTTTTTTTTTTTTTTTTTTAAAGATGAATAAGATTGCTGCCTGGTCCTCCGATAGATCGACAGATAGAGGGGATTGAGAGATTTTGACGGTCAAAACGACATGAACGTGTGTGAGTGCATGTGCTGCGGTTATTTTTAACATCAGAGAGACGAGGGAACACCATCAGTAGCCTACTTTCTAGATGACAGCGTCATTTTAGCGAATGTAGGAGACATAATAACGCATGGATTGTGCATTTTCGTGCTTAAAAGTGTATCAAAGTGAATGCATGTGTGTTTTGGGTTATTATAAAACATGCGTCATACATTAGAAAGAGCAGTATACACCGACAGTAATTTTTATGCGTCCTTAACCAGCTGCATTGTGTCATTTCAGCTCGAGTAAAGCTCAAACTGCTGAGTTCTTCATGAGAGTTATGGGATAAAACGCTATACACATGTACATGTGTGTTTTATGTGATATTTTGCATCATGCGTAGATCAGGAGAAACAGCATACACCGACAGTAATTTTTATGCGCCCTTAAACTGCCGCCTGGTGTCATATCAGCTCGAGTGAAGCACAGTTTGATGAGTACTTTAAGAGACTTGGTGGTTAAAAGGTTATTAAAACGTACATGTGTGTGTTTTGTGTGTTATTTTGCATCATGCGTAGTAGATTAGGAGAAACAACATACACCGACAATAATTCCAAGGCACCCTTAAGCAACCAGACCACGTGACCAAAGCGGGGCGGTCGAACTACAAGCCATTTTGGGGACGGTGTCGGTTTCCACGGAGCACACACACACTGCTGCATTTTACTGGGGGGTGAAGCGGATATTTTGGAGGCAAAGTTATCGCTGCCGAAGTGGGAGCCTTCCCGAGCCGAAGCCGGAGGACTGGGCTCTACTGAAGTCGCGGATCGGATACGTGCTGTGTGGAAAAGCGGCGAGGAAAAGAGGAGTTTTATTCGCCACATCTGAAATGCGCTCCGGTCCGCCGTGCGCTCTCCGCCACTGACAGCGTCTGCAGCCTGCTTCAAGATGGCGGCTCGGCTCCTATTCATTTTCTGCTGATCGCCTCCCAACTTTCATTGTCTATTCGCCTCAAGACCCACCGATTCCCAGCCGAGCCTCCAGGTATGTCTTATTCGATATCGTCTCTAACTAACGGGGGCAGAATGAGAGGTTTGGGGTGGCTGCTTTTGTGTTTTTGTACGCAGCGATCCAGCGGTGGATGTGGAGCTTTCAACGGTGGCTGCAGCGATCACCGACGTGGAGCTCCGTGTGTGTCTGCGCACCACTTTTTTCGCAAAAGATGTTCCCCGCTCGGGCACAAACGCGAATTAAGATTCACGCACACGCAGCGTTGCATGATATAAGGTTCAGTAACGTGTCTGTATGAGTTGATCGCGGTTTGGTTTCGCCTTGTGTCGTTTGGATTTATGTAAAGTGGGAGATCTCAGACGAAGCAGGCTGTGTTGGCTGAGATGTTAACAGCAGCAAGTGCTGCAAACGCTCTTTCTGCGCCCATATTTCTACACAGCGTGTTTATTTTATAGAGTTGGGATGTTTAGGGTGTTGTGGACCGGGTGTTATGTTGGTTTTGGGCGTATGTGACCAAATGTCCGATTTATTAACTTAACTTGGATTGGTCCCATAAACGTGACATGGAAGGCAACCCATTTCAATTGTGCATAAATGTTTGATGACGGCTGCTTGGTAAACACTTGGATTGTGGTTAATCACGCACTCTGACTGTTTATCTCTCTATGTATGATTATCTTAATTAAAGAGGATGGTTGGGTTTTAGAGAATTTTTTTTAAAAAGTAGGCGACTCGTCGCGCCAGGATACAAAAGGCTGGTTGTGTCTCAACCAAAGCATCGGTAAATTCACGCTCTTCCATATGGGCTTTGGCCAGCATAGACTGTTGTTTGTTGACATTTAGGCTCATTATGGATTTCCATATTTTCACCTTCATACAACTGAATGCTGGCGCACTTTATGCCTCTGAATGTGGTGGTACAGGACAGACAGACATGAGCCAGGCGGGCTTCTGCCTCTTTGGGGGATAAAAAAAATAATAATTTTACTCATGAATGCTGTTGGGGACCCTGTGTGTGCTTAATGGGTTAAAATGAATGTATTTTCCCCCACTCGGGGTTGCACGTTGACAGCCTCAGAGGTCTGTGGATAGGTGTAATAATGCAGTCAACAGACTGTATGGTTTTCAGAGCACAATTTCACACACGAAATGAAAGTTTCATCTTGTTTGTGTTGACTTCAGTAAGTGTCAGTCGTGTGGTGAAATAAGAATCTCCAGCTATTAATTTCAAGATTTTCTAAACTGACTGACAGCGGTTGGTTTTTCGCATTGCCGATTTTAATTGGGTTATTTCCAGCTGCTGTTGATTTACGTGGCGGGGGAACCTTTACAAGAGGAACTGGTCTCGTTTGGGAATAAATGAGGTTTGGGTCACTGCAAAAACCATAGGGGAAATCTCCTCGTTTGTTGATACTATGGTGAGATTAAAGATGAAAGATTCAGTGGTTGTTTTCTGGTGAATTGATGATGTGTTATCAACGCTGACTCCATAATTAAACCTATCTGTCCGTATCAAAAGAATATATGTGATGTGTAAGCTACATGTTCTACAGTCAGTGTGTCTGTATTCATAACCCACAATAACCCACAATGGGAGTCTTCAGCAGACTGATTTGTTGGTTGGTTGATTCGTTCCCAGTATGACATAACTTCTTGACGTTTGGATTTGGCGACTGATAGACTTGAAAATCTTGAAAAGTGAGCACACAGGACAGAAGGAGAGCAGTTGTCCAAATACCAGCCAATCGATTAATGGCGCAACAGGCTCCCTGCTCATATGTAGACATTATCCATCATTACCCATGTGTGTTGTGAGGCATCTTTGGAGCGGAGTCGCTGTCCAAACTTGTCTGTTCAGAGACGGACAGGAGAGGTCGGTTGGAGCATTGAGACCGGCCGGGACTCGGGCATGGTGCCGGCTGTGGCTCCATGAAGTAACAGTGTGACTTCAGAGCTGCTGGACGGGCTGGCTGTCATCCAGTGTTTTAAGAGAGAGGGTCACCTCCTCATGTCCAGTATATAGGCGACATTTACACTTTCAATAATGTTTGTGAGTTTTTATTTCTTTAAATAGCAGCAAACAGTCCAGCTTTGATTAATAAACACCAAATTAGATTATTGTTTTCCAGTCTTTTAAGACACATTTGCCCCATGGCTCGTAAATATTAGATAAAATGGAAAAACGATAATAATAAAGCACTGGAGGACTCTTTTCACCGTTTGAGCTTTGTTTCTGCTTTGTGGCACAGGGTTTGTGAAGTTAAATACCAGCTGGCACAAACCATAGGCAGTGTTGGCGTTTAATAGTCTCTATGTTACTTAAGATGATATTGGCGCTGAATAAATAAGTATGATCCAGTGTGCGCTGTAACTTCAGCGCAGTCGCTGCTGTTTGGCCATGTTGCTGCTGCACGGTGCTGATTATCGCGCACACGCCATGAAAAACACGGCGCAAAGCGAAGCGACATAAAGCTGAGATTAATCTCCGAGTTGGACACGAATACTCCTCCCTGTGCTCCATAAAGATTTGTGAAGCGCACGTAAACACACCGGATACTGGTTTTATTTGTCCCCTTTCGAAGGAAACCCCGCAGCCCGTTGAACCGATACGAGCTTTTTTTTTTTTCCTCCACAAAATGGCAGCCGTGCTGTCGGCAGCCTGGCAGTCCAGCGGCTGTGTGTCTGTGTGTGAGCGCGGAGGGACGGGGAGCTCCGGTCCCTCCTTGTTCCCGCTCTGCACACCGGAGGGAGAGCTCGCCGTGCTGTTGTTTTGGTTAGAGATCCTGCCTTGTTCTGGTGACTGGCGACCAGCCATGTGGGCTAAAAAGCAAAAGGAGTTGCCATAGAAACGCTCAGGTTTCCCCATAGCCTGTGTGGCACACCTGACGCAGTGAATGGGTGTCTCCTATCACCCTCTTCTCACCCCGGGGCGGCACAGACCCAGCACCGAACATTATTTTCCCACCAGAATTACCCAATTTCTGATAATGTCTGGCGGAGCGGCCACAAATCAAATCTAGTCTATCTATTTTATTTCAGTTTTTATTGAGAAATATGCGTGATAAGATACAGATGCCGATTTTATCTCGAATTGTGACCGACATCTGTGTGATGGTCATTGATCCGCTTTGTTTTATAATCTTTAACTTTTGCGCCACAGATCTGTATCACCCCTGTCTTGACATTTACTTTCCCATTTAAAACTCAATTTTCAGTCGATTCTGGCAAAGTTTGAGTACCGCTTCCAACACCAGACTTTGCAGAATATTTCCAGATCAGGATTTATAAAACCCAGAATTTTTTTGTGCCATCGTTGCTCTTAGATTAAAGCTTTCAGGATGAGGTGGAAGAAGGAGCGCACCACAGTGTAGGGAGAGGTACCGAGCATGTAAAAGTATAGATGTGGAAGAAGAAAAATATTTAGGCTAAATAATCTTCAAGACATGACAGTCTTCTTCGGGGTATTGGCTCAATAGAGGGCTGTTGAGTTGTTCTGTCCGACCCAAGTGTGCGAATATTTTAGACCTAAAGATTTTTTAAAAAATTACATTAAAGCTCGTTTGTTCTGTTCCTCTGATGTTGCCATGTGTTAAACGCTGTCGTTGATTTAAGATGAGGAAGCAGAGAAGCGCGGAGCTCCATCGATCCCTCCGTGGAAGTGATTGATTTATGATTATTCACTCTGCCTCGGTCAGGTGACTATCAATCTGCCAGCGCAGCTTCTTCCCCTTTGGTTTTTATCGGATTAGCATAAAAGATGATGTTGCTTTAACACAGGCAAACAAACAGCAGCTCTTTCCAAATGGCCTTTGCGTTGTAAAAGAAACCCGCAGCCCGCTGATGAGCTCCTCCTTGTTTTGACTTGTTCTTTTTTTTAAATATTTTCCTCGCAGGATTGTTGCTCCTTTCTCTCAACATGCATCGCACGACCAGGATAAAGATCACGGAGCTCAACCCTCACCTCATGTGCGTCCTGTGCGGAGGATATTTCATAGACGCAACGACCATCATCGAATGTCTTCACTCATGTGAGCAGAAACAATGACTCCTCTTTCGTTGCATGTTAACATGGAGTTCTTGCATGCTAATGACTGTGAGAATATGTTGCAGCAGGTTATAGCCTACAGGAATCTTTCCTACACTTTTCCATCCACATACACTTTGATTTAAACTGTTCCCAGCTGCAGTGTTAATGCTACAGAGATTTCTCCTTAAACCAGATTTAGCCTCGCGAGTTCAGATTCAGGAAATCCTTTCAGATGACATCTGATATTGATGTTTTTTCTTTCTTTTTTTTCCCTGTTGTTTGCAGTTTGCAAGATGTGCATTGTGCGCTACCTGGAAACCAGCAAATACTGTCCTATCTGTGATGTACAAGTGCATAAAACCAAGCCTCTGCTCAACATAAGGTGAGAACCACTGCAGTAACTGAATTGTTGGCCATGCTCTGCCTCTTTTCCCTGATTGTTATTAGATTTTATTCATTTTTTTTAGGCAAAGGAATCATCCTAAAGATTAGTCTTAGTTTGGTAGAGTTGAACTGTGGTGGTTGAACTGATGCACCATAGCATGTTTTTTAATATTTTTTTTCTAATGCATAAACATTTAGTTTTCATTTACTATGAAAATAGTTTATACATTCTTTGTTAACTGTTTCTTGCCCTTTGTGGTTTTCCCCTTTGTTTCCCCACTGACGAGCTGCAGCAGCCTGTAATTGATTCAAAAGATCCACTTACACAATATTTGTGAGATTTCCCACAGCCTTGAATGCAGTTATGAATGTCCATGTGTTACATACAGGCTGTGTGTGAGTATTTAGAAACATGTAAGTTAAAACGCAGAAAACATCTGTCTTCTTCTCTATAACCAACAAGAACGATTCAACCATCAGCATCTGTTGTTTTTCTCGCTAAAACTGCAAATGTAAAGAATCCCAGTATTTCAGTGACTTGACTGTAGTTTCTCTTCCACTCTGCAGGTCTGACAAAACTCTACAGGACATTGTGTACAAACTGGTCCCCGGCCTCTTCAAAAGTAAGAGCACCACAGCAGGACCGTCTCTGTATCTGACACCTCTCTCTTCGCTCTCACTCTGCGTTCACGTCGCATACTTTCTTTTGAATATTGCTCTCATCTGCAATCAGCCGGCAGCGCCACAATGTATTGCTACATCTGCAAATAAAAAGCAAAAATAACCAAACCTTCCAAAAAGTAACAAATATTTATATAGAAACATGTTAAGATTTTCAGTATTTTGTTTGTTTATGCTTTGTTTGAGCTGTGGTTGCTGAGCTGAGATCATATCTACTGTTATTGCCTCACATTTGGTTGTTTGTGTTATTTTGTACAGTACTGCTTTTGTCTTGTGTTATACTGTATACTGTGCTGTGGAACAAACCTCTCAAAATAGGTCAGGCAAAACTCCAGTTGTGTCATTGCCAAGTCTCATAAATTATATCACATACACTCCTGTAAGGTGGAATGTTATAATAAAAAGTGCAATGTTTGGCAAGTTTCGAGGCGCAGGGTGTTTATGCCATTTTGAAATAATCCATAATGTAATATTATCAAATTGGACCATTAATTTAGTAATTTTTGACATAATTTATCCTCTTGTTGTTGCATTCACGTTTACTGCTGGAAAAGCCATATTCTGGTCTGATCATTATTTTAAGAACTAGATTTTTAATTCTGTGACAACTTAAAGTGAACAATTGCTCGTTTTCCCTGAATGTCCTCAGATGAAATGAAGAGGAGGAGAGACTTCTATGCGGAGCACCCGGTAGATGGTGAGTTAGAAAGCACTTCTATAAATTTCTTATTTAATTCTCCTTTTTTCAGCACAGTGAAGAGAAAATCTATTTTCCTAAAGCGTTG
>JAJHUR010095693.1:1687-32662 GCA_027495735.1 Lutjanus campechanus | reverse complement strand
CCAGCTTCAGACAACCTAGAATAACCTAATAAGTACTTAATGTTGAGTTTCTTAATATTATTTTTAATTGAGTTGTCTGTTAAAGGCCCAGTGTGTAGAATTTACCGGAATCGAACTTGTAGATTACAAACACCTCACCTCACTCTGCCCTTCTAAGTATCTAGGAGAACCTACAGTGGCCTTGAAACGGGTGCAAAACGCAAAAAGGCAGAATCTAGAAAACGAATTTTTATTTGCAAGTGATTATACACTTGTGAAAACATACTTGAATATTGTATTTAATTTCTGTCATATTCTGCCAGTAAACCCTGTAAATCTTACATACTGGAACTTTAAGCGTTTGTAGTGACAGATCCTGGATGCAGAGGTTACTGATCGTGAAGTCTCTCACTGATACAAAACTAGAAGTTATCTTTTGGTCAAAGAAACAAGAAAGAGAAGATGAACAGAAGAACAGAAGAAGAATTCCTCTCTTTCAAGGAACGGATGTACTCAAGTATGGAACAAATTTAGATTACTTATTCTTTACTTGACTATTTCCATTTTCTGTTACTTTATACTTATACTGCACTTCGTCACAGAGGGAAATATTGTACTTTTTACTCCACTTCACTTGCTTTGGTTACTATTATCTTTTCAGATTACAGTTTTTCATACCCTTCCTGTCCAGTGAAAACCATGTATCTTCAAAAATGCTTCATGAGAAAGCTGAAAACAGGACTGTTTTCCTGAGTTAATGAAAAGTTTTCACAGGACAGCAATGCTATAAACATATGATGATCTTATAGAATGTGATGCATTGCTTTAGATTAAATTACCACGCAATATATAAAATGAACTTAACCATAAACATCTACTGCAGTAAAATGTAAAGCTGTAATATTAATCCCAAAACATCAACTATATAATAGTAAAACACTGACAGAAAACATTTTACCTTTTACCTGAAACATGCTCATGCTGTGCCTTGTTGAACGTGTTCTTGGTGTCCCAAAGATGGTCTGAATGGTTTTTTAGAAGTCTTTAGTTTCTGCAGCTCTTTGCATCCTGTCAAAAATAAAATTGTAAAGAAAATGTGTGAAAAAATTGTGTTTTCCAGAGGAGGTGAATAGAAAAGAATGACTGATCAGAAACAGTGTAAAATATACATCCATATATATGTGTTGATACTGATGCAGAGAGAGGACAGTTTAACTTTTGTTCATTAGAAAAGGGCAGTACATTATGCACAGCAGACAGTGGAACATCCAAATACACATGCATCTAAGTTGGTGATAAAGAACCTTATTACCTCTCACTTTTTTAAATGGAAATACAGATTCTATTCCTATTTATTGCTGCAACAACATATTGTACTATGTAGCTCAGCTAATATCAACAAATTCACACCCACACTGTCTCAGGTTTGCCAAAAACTATTCTGGAAATCACTAACTTCAGTAGAAATTAGCCCAACACAACATTTGAACAAAGTTTCTCCTGCACAGCACTGCACTCAGCAAACCAATGATGCATAAAACTGATTTTTTTTATTTTTTCTTAAAGAGAAGCTGGTTCATGTGCAGTTGCTCCCATGCCAAGTATTATATTCTTCATTAATCATTAAACACATTGCAACAGATTTAACCCAGTTTTCTTTTTGCTCCTCAGTGTTGATGGAAGAGCCAATCAGAGGAGACCACAAGCAGAAAGCATACATGTGACCGTGAGCCCAGATGTGTTCAGGACACTGAGACAAACAGGTGTGTCTTTCTTTCTGTCATATTTTAAGCACCTATATCTCTGTTGTGTCTGTAAAGAGTTATCTAATGTTGGAGCTTAACCTTCCTGGGTTAAAGAATCACAAGAATATAGATAAGCAGCGTTTAACCTGAAGATTAATGGCTGCTGCTTCAGACCGATCTTTTGAGTAATCTGATACACAAGAGAAACATAGTGGTTTGTTCATGAAGCTTCATGTATCCTCAAAGGAAGTCTGATAAATGTCCTCAAGTGATGTCACTTGAGTCAGCGTCTGTTGGGACTGAGGAGTTTGAAAATGAAACAAATCTGAGCTTACCACACCTCTGCAGCCTGCTCCTCAGCTCTACGGCAGGCAGAAAAATGTGTATGCAGTCATTTTTCTAATTCAAAGAGGTCACTTTGACATGAAAAATGTTACATAATTATCACTGTCGTCATTGCATATTCAACAGTAAGTGGTAAAACCTTTATTGTTCCGTATATTTTCCATTTTTTAATCTGAAGTCTGAAAGATTTGACTTGCGTACCAGCTGGTAAACAAAGAATAAAAAAAACCTGACCAATCACATCATTGCAGATGATCGGCCTTCATAATTATACCTGTGAAATAAAGTTTATTACTCATTACTAGAGTTCATTTCCTTTCAAGAATACAGCTTTGAACCTTCAAACTCACCCCAAATGAAAATACATTCAATCATAGAAGCATCTGTACTTTTTCTTTTTTGACTTTAAACAAAATCACCCTCAATGTTGCTCTGAATTCTCCACCAAACTACCTACAACAAGCCTGTTCACCCTGCCTTCAGTAACAGCTGAGAGAGCGAGTCAGCCCATTATATTAAATCTCATCATGTTCGACATGTCGGTTTCAGGTCACGTTTTAAGCCCCGCATTAATTCTCCGGTGACATTCAACCTGTTTTATTCTCTAAACGTAGCCTGAGTGCTCTCCTCTCCTGGTCTCAGATGTGTGAGATGACTAACCGGTCATTTAGGAAAAACACCCATTAAGAAAACATCACTTCTTCTTCTTCTCCTCTCCTCCTTCCTGCTCTCTACATTTTAATAATTCCATTTTGCGGGTGATTAGCAATTGTCTCGCTATCAAATCGCTCTGTCATTTGATAATCCGGACTGTAGGCTATTGGGAGGAATTTGCATCAGCTTTTTAAATATCTGTATAAGGCACGCCGGGGTTTTAATGTCAATCATAACCTTATTAACGCAGAGCTCAGAGCGAGAGAGATCGCCATGAGTGACAATGGTTTACATTCGTTAAAACCCAGAAAAGGCGACATGTCCGACCCACTGAGTGAGCATGTAACCTGTTCAGGCATTCAGCCTTCTGTGTGTGTGTGTGAGTTTATGTGCTGTAGGGCTGCCATGTGTGATTATGCATGTCTAATGTTTGGTTGTTGTACTTGTTTTAAGTGTCACGGCTGGTTTACAGGAACGTCTAACATCCTCCGAAATCAACATCTTCTGTCGTTTCATTTTGTTCTGCAGGAAGCAGTGAAGGTGACAGAGACAACAGGAATGTAAGTTGATTGACCACTGAAAATTGATTCTGTTGACAGAATTCACAAAGCTGTGTCATATCTGTCTGTGGATCAGAGGGGAAAGTTAACTATAATCATATTATATAAATCCAGTTGCATATATTGTAATCCTGGTGTAGTTATAACAGTAGACTATAGTACAGTGTTTCCCAACCAGATGAAGCAAGAAAAAACAGAATTATGCAACACAAAATTATGTAAAGTAGCAAAGTAAAGTTTCACTTTACTTTACCACCCTACTGAATGTTTATAAGCACTATGTAAACATTGTTAATAACACACAATAATGTAGTTATAAGATATTTTTAAGTGTATTAATATATAGTATTAGTCAACAATTATAACATGAATTACTATTATAATTGTGTTTTATTACATTATGTGGCCACTTGATTAGGTACACCTGTGTAATCCAATGCAATTCAATATAACTACTCTCCCATAGAATTTGCCTTTACAAAAAGTTTATAATGTTTAGTTTTGTTGACTTTGTCAGAATTTATAAATTCAATTATATGTTTTATTACTGAGATCATAGTTAAGGTGGTGTTTATATTGACGGGTGTTTCTTAGCTCCACCACTAACTATGAGCTCAGTGTGAAAATGTGTAATTTAATTAATACCTGAGCATTATAGGCATCATGAAAGTCAACTTTATTGCGGAGCTGTTGTATTAGATTGTACAGGTGTACCTAATAAAGTGGCCGCTGTGGGTATACTGTCATTGATTGCCTGTTTATATATCAGCCTCCATTTATGGGTGCCCACAGTAGTTGAAAACACATTAATAAACACTTATGTCTGCTTGCAACTACATTATTGTTTGTTATAAACATTGATTAATTCTATAAATACTGCTTATAAATGCTAAATGGAGGGTTAAAGTAAAGTGTTAATTGTTTCGTTTTTCTCACTTTCACATAATTGTAGGTTTTCTCTTACAACTGCATATTTTTACCCCGTAAGTGACTGAAATGAACTGAAATGTAACTGCTCACAATTGTGATGTGGGGGAAAAATAAGTGTAGGAATAAGAATATATTGTTTAAGTATCTCATGAGATGTTATCATGTACTACAGTATGCAGTTTAGAGCTTTAGTTAATCAAAACAAAATTATCACTTATTGTTTTGATAATAGATTCATCTTTTCAGTCATTTTTCCTGAAAAAATGGCAAAAAATTGGTTCCAGTTTCTCAAATCTGATGATTTGCTTTTATGATGAAATGATGTTTTGAACTGTTGATTAGGTATAACAGGCAATTTAAGGACATCACTTTGAGCTCTAGGAAGTTGTGAGGGGTGTTTTTCATTACTTGATGTTTTATAGACTCAGCGTTAAATGAAAATAATTGTCAGATTAATGAACAATGAAGGCCAACTGTCCTCAACCTACAGAATTAATGATGCTGAAGGCTTCATAAAAAAGACAGGACTTTAAAAAGGACATGGTGCACCAGAACTGCTGAATAGAAAACCGCTAAAAGCTCTATGTGCTCTCTTTACATTAACACTGTTCAGATTTATAAAAACCTAACATTTCTGTTTGTTCTCTCACAGGAAGATGACGACCCTGGGATGCTTCACGTGGTCCATTTAGGAATGGTTTGAAAAACAAACTAAGACACGATAAGAGCACTTTATTAATCCCAGTAGGACTTTGGAGAGACACAACAACATCTCAGCAGTAACAGGCTCTCTTTGTATTTTCACATGTAGAGTAGTTACTTAACTGTAATATTACCTGGATTGCGACTCAAATGCTCATCTTGTGACCGATGATGACTACAGACTTATAATATTACATGAGTATTATAAATGCATTAATTTAGTATCATCGCTTTTGTTAGTAAGTTGTACATAAACTGAAAACAGTGTTAATTGTTTAGACCTGTCATATCTGTAAAATTTCAGCCAAGTCAAAAACACTGAGCAGCTCCATGGATGTGAATTCAGGTTATTTTCTGTCTAACTAAATGAACTTTAAAAGAAGACAGTTAAACCAGGTTGTGCCTTTTAAAACATGACAGAAAATGTTTTAAACCTTGCCATTAATCAGCCTGAAAAAATAAAGACTTGTATTATACTTCCATCACTACTGATATTGAATGTTCCAGGCTTCCCCTGTGTGTGTGTGTGTGTGTGCTGTATAGATGTGTGTGTGTGTGTGTGTGTGTTGGCCGAGATTACGGGCCACAGTTTTATTCATGAATAGGAGCCAACCAGCGTCTTTAAAGCATCGCGCGGAGCCCCTTTCCTGAACAGCAGCCATAGCCGTGTCAGAGCTGTCGACGCGCTGCGCTCACCGACTAATCTGACAGCGCCGCGCGAGCCCTAATCCCTCACTGTATCGTAATCTATTTACTTTGCATTCTAAGAGGATTTCCACCAAAAAATATACAAGAAGCGATGTTGGAAATGGACAGAAGATCAGCGAGGATGCTTTTCTGCTCCTTTTTTTTTTTGTTTTGTTAGCTTTAAAAAAATCATTGTATGTTTTTTGGGGAGTCAATCCCCTGCGAGAGGGATGGGTGAAAGGAATTACATTTCTGACTGATACTAATACTTCTCTTATGTAAACATCAAAATGTTATATTTCCCTTCTGATGATACAGTCACACTGCAGAGCTTGCTGGAGATAAGTGGCATCTGTCGATGCCTTTAGTGCATCTCTTGACACGTTTATAATTTACAAACCAAGGCTGCATTATCTCCTGATTGTTTGACTTGACAGCTTGAATAAAAGCTGCAAAATTGCTTAACAGGCGAGCACGAGTTCCTCCCATCTCTCTGATGGCCTACACAGTAGCCTTTTTGACATGCAAACAGTGAAATCTCCTCTTTCATAATACAGAAAACAAAGTAGGAGACCAAATGCTCTCCTCAGTTACCCTTTAAGCAATTATGTCAGCTTTGTAAAATCATAAATAGTTATGCTTCATTTAAAATGTGGCCAGCAGCTTTATTGTAAAACACCGCCTCACGCTCAAATCTCTACCATCCGAGATGACTCGCAGAGATAGGCTTATTAGTGGTATTAACATACTGCGCGGCATGCTGGAGCTGTGAAACGGCCTTGTTAACATTTGGAAATGAATCAAGCCTCCGGCACTTGCTATTATCCAGGTTATCTGTGTTTTTTTCCCCCCTCTCCTCTGTGCAACAGCTGTGCAGTGTTTCTGCAGAGGCCTTATCACATCTAATGATGGCTCTGATTGGACTGATACTGTTTCCCCTCAGGGGGAGGTCATATGTTTTATAGGTTTGTGTCAGATTCCCAAAATATTATACACAAAATATGTCAGGACCATTAAAGACATCAAAGACACATAATTACTTAGGCTAATTGAAATGATCTTATTCTCAGGAAAAATGACAGAATAGTGTTAGGTTTCTCTTAGTTATTGGCTCTCAAGTCTGTGAATGAGATATACTTTGCATAAAGATCATGCTACAATTTTTTCATCAAAAGTACTTAACTACGGTGCAGCGTATCTGTATTGAATATCTGTTTCTGTTTCCTGAAAAAGCCTGAAAGACAAAAAGCATTAGGATTTGATAGTCTATGATTAAAACACGCTCAGATTGAGGTCAGAGAGAAACATAAGGACTCTGCTGAGACTCAAGTTAAGATAAATGTTACATTCGTGGTAAATTTCTAGTCAAATATCCTCAACACTGATGGGAGTCGAAGAGACCCTGGGCCTTTTTTTAACTGCAAAAAAACACATTTAATGTTGTTTTATCAGACTGATAACTGACTCAGCCTGACTTTGAATCATTTTATATGAAATTCTTATGAACATGATTTTGAAGTGATAAAATGTTTCATAAGTCTGAACATTTTCATTACTTCCGTCAGCAGTAAAACATGATTGAATATAACGGTTTTTCATTCTGCCTGTGATTAGTGTTGACAAAGTCCACAAGAACTCCTGCATTTTTTGTCTTTAAATCAGTTTTTGCAAACAAAATAAATATATATTTGCTTGTGCATACCCCATATACCTTAAAACACAACATATTCCCTTATTCTTTATGTGGAGACATAACAGTTCATGTTTTTTTCCCCCTTCAATACTACATAATGGGTTTCAATAAGGTCATAATACAAACAAAAATAAGCACCTTAAAGGGGGAAAAAAATCAGAGGTGTAAATATAGACAGAGCAACTGCACTGGGGCCCATAGAGAGAGTGGGCCCCCCCCAACAATGTAGTGGGCAGAGAACAGGAACCTTTCAAGAGATTCAGATTGCCACTTTGTGTGTTCAAAGAAGAACTAATTTAAATGAAAAAGTGCAATTTGCTTTATGCCCTCAAAAAGGCAAACCTTTCTCGGTCATGATTTTCTTTATTTATTTTTTGTAAAATTGTCTGGAGCAATCTATAACAGAATTATATATTTATTCGCTCCGAATAAACTTTAGAAACTATTCAATTAAATGACTCATTTCTTATTTTCGTTGATATTTTTGTCATATACAGATATGCAGTGATTGCTGGATAATATGTTTGTTGATGTTGTCAAGTCTCTGTTTGATCATGTGATGACTTTGACCATCAGAGTTCTATCCATGGTTCTGATAGCTTTGTCTTTGATCTCTTTAATAGCCTAGGTCATTTATTTTAATGTAAAATCCAACACATTGTTGGTAATACACATATATATACAGCTAATGGTGTTATGTGTGTGTGCTTCAGAACTAGTAACCATCATGTAAGTGTGTAATGGGGCCCGTCATAACTACCTTATACTACTGGGAAAAATTGTTCATTTTTGCGCCATTTTTATTATAATTATACAGCAGTTTGTTTATCTTCATCTGTGATTCATATTTGAAAGGTTAAAGGTCATGAGTAAGGTTTGGATTTTGTACCAGTAACCACATTACATAGTCTTTTAGCATGTTACACATCAGTCAACTTCTCAGAAGACAGATGTAGTTTTTTCTCTGTTCTTGCTGCCCTCTGGCTCTGTATTCTGAGAGAAATTTGTCAGTGAGGAACAAACTAAATGAAGGAGGAAATGTGACCAACATGTCAAACAGCAGTCTGTTGACACACAGAGACGACGTCCTCGGTGGGAAACACTAAAGCCTGCAGGCCAGCAGGCCTCCATTAAGCTTTCCCATGTCTGCAGGGAAAAGACAAGTTGTGACTTGGGACGTGGAGGGTCTGCTGCATCCTTTCCAGATGAGATAATACAAGCCCTCTTCAAATACCTTCCTACTCCATCCCTCCTTACCCTGACGCTGCTGCTTTACAATGAGCAGGCAAGTGTGGAAGTCATCAGGAGGACGGGGGAAAAAAGCATCTAAAGCAGATATGAGGGGAGTTGCTCTGTCCAGAAAAACCCTGAGCTGCTTTCACCAGTCCAGTCTTGTCTGATTTCCCATCAGCTACTTCAAAGAAGAAGAGAAAGAAGGAAGGAAGTGTTTGGCTGCTCCAGTGACCTCAGAACAGCTGCTGGAGAAAAGCCACATATTCTTTCATTTACTGAAATACTTTGTTTGGCTCTATGATTAGTTTGTTCAGTATCTCATCAGAGGATTGATGTCGGAACCATCTGTGTGTCTCAGGTAGATGGTTCTGTTGAGTGTGCTTTCTAACACTGCATTATGTAATGTTAGCAATCACCATAACCCAAATTATGAAGATAAACACTTAGGTGTTCTTCTGTTTGTATTACTTTTGGCAGCCCCAGCGTGTAGGTCTGTCCATTATCAGCAGCCATTTTGACATGAAATAGTAATGTAAACACAGGTGTTACCAATACTCATTAAATACTAACTGTTCCATTCAGGTCAAACAGAGTCAGTGTGCGGCTGTTGTGCATGTTGACTGTCACTGAAAAGGCTCAGCCGCACTAAATGGAACAGGACCTTAATTAGAATCATTAATAAAATCCGTGTTTAATCCTACTATTTTATATCAATATGGCTGCCATGAAAAAATCTATGAGATAGCGTGACATGAAATTTTGTTCAAGCATTCATGGTCCCCAGCAGATGAATCATAATGATTTTGGTCTCTTGGCTTCCATGACATTTCTGTTTTTGAGCGAAATGCCTCGACAACTATTGGATGGATTGCCACGACATTACAGACGTTCATGATCCCCAGAGGATGAACTGTAATTACTTTGGTGACTTTTCGTCCATCATCGTCATCAAGTAAAAATATTTATCTGTCCATTACTTTGGTTTATGACCAAATGTCCGCAAAGAAAAACTAATCACATTCCCTTGAGCCTTGGCAACACTTTGTGTTTAGTGCTAATTAGGTGTAGGTAGCACGCTAACATGCTAATTTTAGATGTGAACATTATAAACAAAGTAGCTCTTTAATATTTTCATTAGGCTTGCAACTAATGATTATGAAGATTTTTTTGTTTAATTATCATTATATTAAGAATTTTTTACAATAAGCTTCATACTTATATAATATTTTAAAATCTAAAAGAGTTTATATATTGTGTTCTAATCTAACAATCTATAACTCTTAATAATAAATCTTCCTCCTGCCATTTAAACACGTCACCCATTAATGGTGGAAACCAGCTCTCTATAGGGACATACATTTGAGGGGTTCTCTGGTATATTTTCTATCCTTGGATGAGGAGAAAAATGAGAACTTGTCATGTTATGTCATCAGAGGTCTTGTTTTGTCCAACAAAAGGTCCCAAACCCCAAAATATTCAATTTACTGCAATGTTCAGACCAGGAAAATCAACAAAATTTCAATTTTGAGAAAACTGAGAAAAAATAAAAACTTGAATGATTAATTGATCAAAATAGTTGATTAATCAACTAATCCCTGCAGCTGTTTTTGTTATTGTGAACGCGTTAGCTGCTAATGATAGCGTTTATGTTTGCATTCATCTGCCTCACAGAGCAGCTACCAGGGCTGCAGAATTTTTTTTGTCCAACAACCTGTAGATTCATTATTTGTTTCAGCTGAACTTCGGCCTTCAGTATAATTACAGTAATTTACAAATCAATGAAGTAAAAACGTCTTAGTGCTAATGCTAAAGTGCTCTATTGTTAAATTGATCACATTTTTAAAATTGTCTATTTTACCAAGCTTGTGTTATTGTCTCATGTTTATGAAAATGCTAATTGCCTCTGGTCACAGCCGCACGGTATGCAAGTACTGCCGAACACGGTGACCAGAGACGTCTGTTTGACATGTAGAAAGGTGACTGAACCTCCCAACACACCTCAGGTCAGGTGACCAATGGGCCAAATTCTGCAAAAGCCAGTGGGCTCCTGTAATTCCCCTCTCAGCTGTGTGTGTGGAATCAATCAGAAGAAAATGAAAGAAAGGAGCTCGAGCCAACAGAGAGACGGTGTGTCGTCCCGACTGTGTCCTCTGCTCAACCTACAGTATGTAAACCCAGGAGGAATTTCATGAATGCTCTCAGCGCCTTGTGTCATAGGGGTGACTAAGCTGCTCTCAGTCCACCAGCTCTGCTGTGTCGGCCGCCTGGACTCAACTGTGAAATCCCCTCATAGGACCCAACGGTGCTCTCACCTTCTTAGAGTTTGGATGACGGATTCAAGAGGTTGTTGTGCCTTTATTGGGTTATGGGTGTGTATTTCACACTAGGAAACACTTCAAAATCACAAAGCGGACACTACAGCTACCAGTTTTATGTGTTATATTAAACAAACAAGATGCGAGAAGAAAAAAAAAGAACAACGCTTTTTCTGACAAAGCAGAGAAACCGGAGACGATGGCCTGGACTCCACCCATGTCGGTGTACAGTTGACCCTAGATTAACCTCTCAGGTAAATATAATCCTCCTCTGTATCACCTCTCACTCCTCATACCAGCCTATGAACACACCAGGATGCCAAGGTCTGGCGACAGTCGACAGCCAATGAAAGACAAGTGTGAGTGTTGTTTTTTTTTCCTGTCCTGCATGGAAATGGAAGACAAGAAAACAGTCCCAGCATGCAGGCTGCTATCAGTGCATCTGCTGGTCCTTCGAATCTCTTTCTCTCACACACACTTTGACTTATCGAGGCCCATGAGGTCTCACACGCCAGAATAATGCAGGAGGATCAGTCCAGTTTCTGTCTCGCATACGCTGTCTTTATCTGTCTGTCTGTCTCTGTTTCTCTTTCCTAGATACAAATCACAGCCACTCATGCAAAAACGGTCCAGCTCGGTTCCAGTTCATTTCCTGGACAAGTGTGAACAAAATGTCAACAGTTTCCAGTCCACCCACATTCAGACAGCCTCACAGGAGCAGGCGAGAGGCCAAAAGGTCGACGGTTGACAACAGGCGATGTGGTGCAATCGATTGTCCTATTGAACAGAGTATGAAGGTGTCAGACCCTCAGCTCAGGTTAAAACAACACCCATCACACACACACAGAGTCCTACACACAAGCGTTTAAGTGATGAACTGGTCTAATAATGTGCTTCTGTTTTTTGTTTTTTTTATCAAGTAGTCAGTCATGACGGACTTTCCTTGAATGGAAAACCTCTCGGAGACCCTGTGACTTTAATTTATTTATTTTTGCAGATTTTGCATTTGTGTGTTTAATTTTTCAACCTTGACATCTAATTTTAAGGCCCTAACAACATTTTAGAGGCTTTTCCAATCTGGAAATTATGAGATGCTGATTAAAGAACTGATCATGTGTAGTTTGGGAAAGAAAATGGTCAATCAAATTGGAAGATTTTCAAGTCACTTTGCTTAAAACCTCATGACATTTATTTTCTGTGCAGATTCTATGTTTATGTTTAATTTTTCAACCATGGCTCTTATGTTTAAGGCTCTAACAACATTTTAGAGGCTTTTCCACCCTGGAAAAACAAAAAATGCTGATTAAGAATAGATTATGTGTGGTTTTTGGTGAGAAAATGTTCGTATTTGAACATTTTCACACCATTTCGCTTTAAACCCTGTGTCATATTTTCTCAGCATATATTATATTTATCTGTTTATTTTTTCTACCTTAGCTTCTTTAAGGCCCTAATAACATTTTCCCCACCCCGGAAATAATGAAATGCTGACGAGAGTACTGATAACATGGGTTAAATGCTCAAATTGGAGGATTTTCAACTCACTTTGCTTTAAAAATGTAGCGTCATCGCGCTGGTTGAACCCTGTGTCAACCCAAAATCTTCCCCAAGCACTCCAAGAATTTTGAACAAGATGTGTTACACAAAGAGATAAACTGTTTGATTCTCAGATTAGATCATGAACTTAATCGCTCATGAACCTTTTTGATGGCGAGGGAAGATTTTTGGTTCCTCATTCGCTGCAGCTCAGACGAGACCAAAAATCTTTTGCATCAACATATTTACTTTTCTACTTTTGTTCTCAACATGTTGAAAAACAAACTCTGATGAATATTCAGCGCGTCGATTTAAATGAACTTTAGAGGGGGTGCGAGAAGAAACATAAACATTACCATTAGATGTTTAGTGGATTGCATACATTACCTCTGTCCTTGTTTTTATAATTATTTACATCTGGTTACAGGGTTCATTTATTCATTAATATGACAGTAGGTTGATAATTATTTCTGTACAGTATATTCATGACAGTTTATCTGTCAGGATTATATTTCAGAGATCTTTCTAAGACACCTGTTGATTCAAGGTGTGTTTTGACACTTTTAATACATCCTAGTGTTACTTGTGCTGTTTAAAAGAAGTTTCTAAAAAATAAATGAAGCTGCTGTGTGTGTTTGAGAGTTTTACAGTAAACTAACATGACTGCACCGGCAAAATTCAACATTAACCTGTCAAAAATAGATTTGATTCAAATATATTGTCTCTTCATCAAGCTACCTGTTGGCAAAAATCCAAACAAAAACCAACAAAATACATCAAGTATAATGTGAAGAAAATATTAAATTTGAATTGGCTGTGTCCTTCGCTAAACATGGATGTTATTGTTTGTTGCAATGTGAGTTTCAGAGTTTGTTGTTTGGTTACTTTAAATATTTCCATATGCTCCATCTCCATCAGCAAACTCATGAAATATTTACACAACATTTCTGCATTTTTATCGCATCTCAGTGGGATTTTGGGGGGAAATGTTTTATTATTTTTCAAGCTAGTATTGTGTCTTAATTCCTAAAGTTAAAAGACCAGCAGCTGAAGCATGAGACAAAAGTAGACAAGAGCGAGGCGCCTCTTTCACCTCGTCGAAAACACACAGAACAAATAAATTAAATATTCTGATGCATGTTTGAAAAGATTTGAATACTGACTAACAAATAGATGTTTGTTCGATAAACAGCCGCAGGAAATCGAGACGAGAATGAAATAATTTCCCTGTTGAAAAACATTTGGTCATGCAGTTCAAACTAAATGTATCACATGATATTTTCCTCTTTAAACAAAATGTGACAGTGTTTTACCTGCAGCTCAATTCTGCATCTGTGACTGGTAAACAAACCCGGATATTTATATAACAATCTACAGATTATAAATATTATATTTTGTCCTATTTGACATCATTTTGTACTGTTTATTCCTGCATACTGGGAAACAGAACCTCGGCCAAATATCTCACATTGAAGTCCACTGAGTGATGAAATATATTTTCAGGAGTATTTTAGCCTTTAAGTTTATTTAATGTGAGGATCATGTTTTTGTTTTGTTTTTTTAACCGCCCTGGCATTGCTCAGGATGAAAATCTAAATTTTCTCTGTTGTTTTCTTCTTTTATTTATGTTTCTTGTAGGGCTGCAACAAATGATTGTTTTCTTGATAAATCAATTTGTTTTTTGATCTATAAAATATCAGAAAATGGTGAAAAATGTTGATCTGTCATAGAGGAGAAAAGAATCCAGAAAATATTCACATTTAAGAAGCGGGAATCAAAGATTTTTGACTTTTTTTCTTAAGAAAAAAAAAAACTCAAACTGATTATTTGATTATTAAAATAGTTGGCGATAATTTAATGATCGATTAATCATCGCAGGTCTCGTTTCTTGCCTGTGCAGCTGTTCAGTGTGTCCTGCAGGCTGCAGAGAAACATCTGTATGTGTCATGTTGGCTGCAGCTTTACATCCTCAGAGGAAACAACGGAAATAACGGACCTCCCTCCTCTTAGCCGCTCTTCTCTTTTTTATTCTGTGGTTTGTGTTTGAAGGTGAGCAGCTGTCTCATGTGAGACCTGTGGCTCTCTGTCTCCGTCTCCTTAAAGACTCCTTAAACAATCCTACAAGATTGGTCGCAAATGTTTGTTTGATGCAAATCCGAACAAATCCGCCGCTGTTCGTGGACACTCGCTGCGCTGTTTGCGCGTCTTGGCGCAAACATGTTTAATGTCCTGGTCGGCAGATATTTATTCAGCTGCTGCGAGCTTCATTTACATAAAGAGACAGAGAGAGGGACAACACACGGCTGGCTGCAGCTGAAACAGGCTCTGCACAGGCAGCGAGAGACCTGCAATATGTATCGATCAGCCTGATCATCTGATCAGGTTGACTGGAGGGATTATCGATGGGATACAAGACAATGGTCCCCAACATTTTTAGGCTTGTGACCCTTTAAAAGAAAATAAAAGCTCTGATTTTCCGTCCTCACATAGTTCCATCTGAGTGATTTTTAGAGGCCTGATAAAAACTATCCGACATGTGACTCGGAAACGAATAGAAACACTAAACAAAGATAAACTTCATTTTGTAGAACTCGTTTTTTTTTTCTTTCTCTTTCTTGTTAATCATCTCGTGACGCCTCAGTGCAGTGGCTCCTAAACTTTTTGGCTTGTGGCCCTTCAAAACAAAAGCACAGTCAACCCGCGTCCCCTCACTAAAAGTTTAGAAAGTTTTTTTTTTTTTTTTAAACATAATGAGCTGTTTGATTTAAAGCAACGCGATTTTTAGTTTGGTTGTTACTGTATATTATAAAAAATAACTATATACTTATATTTTGGGGAAAAAAGATTAAAGCTACCACGAGGAGTTTTAACTGGTTATGAAACAGTCTAAATTCATTACTAATGACTCTGTATGATCAGCAAGAAGATTTCTGTTTCTGTATAATTATTCTTAATGGCTGCCACCGGGTCGGATTCTCCGTGAAATCAGATGAAACAAGCCTGTGTTTACATTTTCCCAGACAAAGTTATGGTGGGTAGTATGTTAGCCAGTTAAAAACAAACAGTAGATTTTTATTTCGATAAATTTAACTTTTAACTTTACATTTTGTGGTTATCATGGTGGAAACACTACTGCTTTTTTCCAAGGGGCCTTCAAAAAACAAAATATAAAAGTTCCCTGCAGTAGCTTTAATTTGAATATTTTTAGGAGGACGAAGAGATAAAAAAAATACCTGCTTTTTAACAAGCCAAAAATACTAGAAACTGGCTATATAATAGTTTTATGTAGAAATGATCATCTTATCCTACACTGAAAATTATACTAGCCTATTAGAACTAAAAGTGAAACTTTTTAAAATATAAATAATTGTTTTAGTCGCTTTTCAAATAAAAATGCCAAACATTTGCTGGTTTTTGCTTCTAAAATGTGAGAAACTGGTTTTCTGTTGTTTTACGCGATAATACTAAATATTTGGAGTTTGGGACGGATTAAAACAATGTAAAGAGGTCACATCGGCCACATTTCAGAAACGAAACAATGTTAGTTAGTCGAAAATAATCAGATTAACATTTAATGAAATAATCAGTTACAACCCTCATTAACATATTTAATGATTGGACACTAAGTAGGCCTCAAGAAAAACTCTCGACGTCTGATTTCTGTTTGCTTTCTCGTTTGAAAAAGCTCGCATTTGTCTTAATTAAAACAACAGGCGGAGGGGCAGAAAAGTGCGCACAACCTGCTCTTTTGGGGTTTAATTTCTTTGCACAAGGACGCTGTTTTATCGGGGCAATTAATTTGCATGAGATCCTGTTTTGCTTTTATTGCCTCCTCTGCTCTCAGTGCGGCCTTCACTGGTTAAAAACACGCTCGACCAAAACAACCTTGCCAGAGAACTGACGCGATATTTTTTTTTTCACTCCCCCTTCACTCACTCACTCTCTCCTCTTTTATAATGCGTTTATGCTCGCAGGCATCACACACACACGAACACACACACACTTACATCTGACCCCCTAACCTGGCCCCACCTACGTAATTACCGCATCAGAGGCGGTGAAATTCCTGCAGGTTATTTTGGAGAAACCAACTCAGGGCGCAGGAGTAATTATCACGCCATTACAGCGCTGCATTCAATTACGCCTCGATCAAATGTCTCCCGGCTCAATATTTAGGGCTTTTTAACGCCGCAGTTTAAAAAGACACTTGGTCTCCCTAAAGCGAGGGGAGATGTTAGTGTTTCAATTTAAAGACGGAGACAGAGAGGATTAAACCGGCTGCTCTCTAAAATGGAAATGTGGGCCTACACGCGTTCACGCCTTGTATTAATTATGGAGTAATTTGCATTTACCCCGTTATAATTAGGAATAAACAAAATCAACAAGCTTTTGAATAAAAGTATGACTAATTCAAATGAGAGAAAACAAGAATCTGGAGTTGGTAATTTGCTGGTGTACATGCATCTAAAAAGAAAAACTTGACTCCCTGTTGGGAATCAAACTGAGACAGAGTCCACTGTAGAAAATAAAATATGACTTAACGGATCTTTATTGGATGAACATGTATGTAAGGGTGGTCGCCTTAAAGATACATTCAACATCTCACTGTCATTTTGGAGCTATAAATCCACATTTTCCTCTCCAAAAAAATAATAAAAATGCTCTGACTCCAATATCAAGCCAAGTGCTGCGGTTCAAACATGTCCAATATCACCACAATGCCCAAGAGAGGAGGTCTGCTTTGAAAATGTAGAGGCTAGAATAATAATATCCGGAAAACAAACTATCACCTGGACAAATGCCCAGAATAGTTCTGCATCTATATTTTAGATTTAGAGAGTTTTCCGAGACATTTCAAATTGCCAAAACATATTTTTTTCTGAGTAAAA
The DNA here is from genome assembly GCA_027495735.1 of Lutjanus campechanus. Lineage (NCBI taxonomy): Eukaryota > Metazoa > Chordata > Actinopteri > Lutjaniformes > Lutjanidae > Lutjanus > Lutjanus campechanus. The sequence goes on along the minus strand of JAJHUR010095693.1, from coordinate 15,394 downwards.
CAATGTATATAAAAGCTGAACCTTATGGCCAATTTGTTCTCTTTGGAATATTTGGAAAGATTTACATACAGGTTTTTTTTCTTTTTTTTTCTCCCAAAGTGGTAATAAACAATTTCAAATTCGGAAAAAACACCAACTAAACATGGTCACTGTAACTGACCCAAATACATATTTACATATTTCAGCTCCTTGATGTAGCTGACTAAAAATCTCTGTCATCCTAAAATAACAAATTTCAGAAATAAAAACTATACAGGATTTGATTGGGTTGGAGGTAAAGAGGGGGCACTGCAGCAGGCAGTTCCTGTCGGTGCACCAGAGGGGAAAATATTCCTCCCATCCAGAGAGCCAGAGAGCTGGTGGTCAAAGGAGTTTGGTTGAAATTACTTTTTTTTTGTTGTTGTTGTTGTTGTCGTTCTGAAAAACAGTTTGGTTTTCTTAAGGTCATCCAAGAAGAGGGAAGGGGCGTCTTAAAAACCCACTCTTCGTCGTCAGGAAACTGCTCCTGATGTTTTCTCTTCACAGGACTCGAGGGATTGTTTCTCTTCTTTTTTTTCAAATTTTTACTTTTTAAAAGAGGACGAGAGGGAGGAAAAACAAAGTCCGATTGCTGAGCATTCCTGCTGCTATCTTGTTACCTTATGGTTCATAAACTCTTTTTGTCTTTAAAAACAAGCAATATGCTAATCTGGAAAATAAAAGAGCAGACGAGCAGGGAGGGAAGAAGGGGGGAAAAAAGCCTGATCACAAGACTTGGAACCTCCAGGAGGCCTGGTCTTTGTAGTCCAAGCAGTCTGTGGTGTTAAAGTTGAGCTTCCACGAGGAGGCTGCAGTCTGCTCTTTGTAATCCAGGCAGTCGGACGAGTTGAAGGCCAGGCTGGAGCCGCCGTAGGCCTGGTGGTGGTGGTGATGGTGGTGGTGGCCTGACGACTGGCTGATGTGGTGGTGCGGATGCCCTGACATGGAGGACGCTGTCATGGGGCTGAGCTGGTGGGGGTGGTGGTGGGAGTGCATGGGGGCCAGGTAGGAGCCGCAGTCCACGCCGCTGAAGTAAGAGCTGGACGGAGCGGGGTAGCCCTGGCCGTAGCCCGGCGTCTGGTTGTAGGACATGGGGTAGGAGGTGGCGGCGGCGGCAGAGCCTGACATTGAACGCTGCATACATGAGGCATTGGAAGGGGGTCCAGGCTCTGGGAGAGGGGCCACGGCGGGTGCAGGAGCGTTTCCGGGGGAGATAGCCGGGCTCCAGATGGAGGAGACGGTGCTGATGGAGGTAGAGGTGCTGCTGAGCGCCGCCGGGCCCGTGTGATTGGTGGAGGAGGATGAAGATGAGGATGAGCCCGTGCTGGAGACGGCGGGTGGCGTGAACTGGCCGCTGCTCTCGGAGCCGGTGCTCTCCCGGGCTGGGGAAGACTTCTTCTTGGGCGGCCTGGCTTTGGCACTGCTGCCGCTCTGCTGCTGCTGGCGGCACTTGGCCCTCCTGTTCTTGAACCACACCTACAACCGAGAACACCAGCCAGGAGTTAGCAACCGTGCACACAAACAACCTCAGCATTTCATACAAAAAAGGTACTGCCAGGCCATGCTGGGAGTACATTATGGAGGAAAATTGGGGGTTATTAGCTATCAAGGTTCATTTCCACCCCGGCCCCTTGGCTCGGACCAGCCAGGGGTCTAATTTCATACCTTGTAGACGGCTCTAAGATAACAGGCTATTGGGTTTCACCACACAGTAGGGTAACTCTAGAGCACAGAGAGGGTAGGATCATGTAGAGCATTTTGTTTCACACACACATTCTGAGAATAACTCAAATTGTGAGAGAGAGAGGCCTGCCTTGGTTTTCCCCTAATGCCTTTCAAGAGTAGCATTTGTTCAACATCGTGGTACACCAGCCAGTTGCATGTGGAGTATTTGCTGGCATACTCCAGGCCTCCTCATCGTAGATCCCATATTACAGATCAAATTACACAGCCCGCAGTTAGATTGCATCAAATAATAATGAAATAAACAACTGATTCAACTGGAAAACATCGGAAATGTAGTTTTGTGTACATAAATATGTATATATTGTTTTGTCTGTTTGATCCCTGCATGAAATAAAGTGGTGAAACAGTGAAGAAGGCCAAATTGACCAGTGAAGTGACCTGAACCAGCAAACACAGGTAGGAAAGAGGAGATTATACAAATAACCACAACACTTGAACGCAACCATCCACATCCAGCTATCCCCGCCCACTGGATTAACGGCAGTAACAAATTACAATTACATATATTTAATCTATTATTAATTCCAATCATGATCTCACCATTATCGATCAAAATTTTACAATCATTATTATCCTCTTTAAAGGGGCACTGAAGTCACTGAGCTGCCAGGTCTGAAATTATTCCCATCATAGCCCACTACTATGATTTTCAAAATAAGTTAACTCCCCCTTGCATTACATGAGAAAGTGTTTTTTTAAAAGTAATATTTAAGGGTAAAAATATTACAAAAATATTAAACCTAATCAGATTTGTTGACATGACTGGACAACCAAATGACGCCATCAACGGTCAGTGTCGATGAAATTAACGGAAATTTGGTTCAACAAGTTTAAGAAACAAATGTCTGCTCTCAAAGAGTGACAAAGCAAAGAAATAACTCAACAAGCCCACGTTTGAATTACTTAATCAATTAATTAATTAATTAATTAATTAATTACCCTTAACACAAGCTCTGAAAACAAACAAACAAAAACAAACAAACAAAAAAGCTCGCTTAATGTGAGTTTAGGTTGAGTTTGGAGTTTCAGTTGAAATCCTCGTTTGACTACAACAACACAGGCCTTTAAGTGACTCATATTAAGTCTTTAGTGGCTTATAAACGAATGGCGAGACTAAACTGAGCACGTGAAATCATTCTGAAAGCGACTGGAAACAGGCTGTTAAATATCAACTAACAGCATAATTCATCGTCAGAAGTTAATGTCTTTCCAGAGTTAAACCTCAGCACAGGTGTGTGTGTGTGTGTGTGTTTTGGGACGTTTCCACAGCTGTACTGAACACACAAAGGTGAGTAAAATGCTTCGTCACCTGGACTCTGGACTCCGGCAGGTTGATTTTCAGTGCGACCTCCTCCCGCATGAAGATATCCGGGTACCGGGTTTTGGCGAACAGAGCCTCCAGGACGTCGAGCTGAGAGCGGGTGAAGGTTGTCCGCTCCCGCCGCTGCTTCCGGGGAGTCGCTGCAGAGAAGAAGAAGAAAACACCGGAGAGTCGTTAATTAAAAAAAAAAAAAAGTTCACCGCATTAATATATTAAGAGACAATAATGACTTTATAATACAGGCTTGGTTTTCACTGACTCGTTTCTGAGGTCCAAGTCTGGTTAAAAAGAAAAAGCTCACACTCACACACCACTTCAACATCATGTCTGGATTTGAACTATTGTTGAAAGTTATGTGAAAATCCTTTTCTATTCTTTTTTTTTTTTGTACTTGTTCATGCTTAAAAAAAAGTATTGTTTAATTGCTTGTAAATAGCCTACTCAACTGTTGCACTCACTTAACTTAAAAACGTGGAGAAATAAAGACAACTTTATCATTTTCCGTTTATATCAATAAAGCCCGCCACTGAGGCCTATTTCATGCATTTTTAATTAAAAAAACAAAACAAAAAACCGGGTCTTAAACTTGCTGACAGACAGTTAAATTCTCTTCCTTACCACTTCATGGTAGATATTATACATCATACTTTAATTGGTCACATTGCTCATAAACAAAACTTTAAAAACAAACAAAACAGGATTTTACGTTACTCTGTAACTTGTCCTGTTGTAAACTTTGTAAAACTCTTAATTTCATCATGAAGGCCATAAACACATACACACATATCATTATTATTATTGTTGTTGTTGTTGTTATTGTTGTTGTTAATAATGGTAATAATAAATATTTTTATTTTCTTGTAATTTTGAGGGGTAATTTTCTTCATTATGACTTTTTTTAAATTTTATTTATTTATTTTGCTTACGGGTACAAACAGATGCAGCTGGCTCTGCCCTGGTGCATTCATCTTTAAAAAAGGTGTGTGTGTGTGCGTGTGTGTGTGTTGTGTGTCGGACTCGTACCTGGGTAGCCCACTGAAGGGTGCAGCAGGTCCATGGCAGCGCCGCTGAGCCCCAGGCCGTTGACGCCGTAGGGGGGCTGTTTGAGGTAGGACATCATGCTACAGGCGGTCACTGCTCCACCCAGCTCAGGCCAGTGGTTCGGTTTCCCCCGATGCTGCAGCTTGACGGGACAGGGGGCCGATCCAAGTCACTGCGCGCACACACACGGGATGGAGAAGAAAATATTAGAAACATTTCAGAGCAAGAAAATCAAAGCGAGGTTTTATCGCAAAAAAGTGAGTTGCTGTCTTCGTTGCAAAAGGTTTTGAGCGTTTTAGAGGAGAGAGTGTTATCATCTGAAACAGGCCTACAGCGGGGAATATTTAGAAAATAGCCTACTTTGTCAAACATTTGTGAAAAAAGCCTAAACGTAGGCTATTAATTTTATAACAACACTAATCACCAATGAGCGTCTGTCTCATTTTAATTTCTTTATATTAAATGAATGGAAATCTCAGCCAAGTTCTGCTTATTTATTAAAACGGGAAAAAAGACGCGTTATTAGCCTACATAAGTTGCCAATAAATGGTGCTGTAATTATTTTGTGGCAATAGGATGTAAAGCCTTGAATTAATATATAATAAACGTATGATTTAGAAGCAGGGACGCACATTAAATCCCTTCAGGAATATTGGATTTTTGGTGAGAGGATAACTGGGGTCAAACGGCTGCTAAAACCCGCTCAGCTCACAGACCCAGCGGAGAAATAAAATAAACCCTCCACAAACTGACGTTACACAGCTTTATATTTACAGATTTTTAATTCAGGCTGGCAGATGTCCATAAAATCGTTTCATGAGACGAAGAAAAACTGGATTAAACTGATGCAAGTTACTTGTAAGTATGATTCTGTGGGCTGTATTTCCAATAAATGATTGCTTTTCTGAAAATATTTGTTTTTGTTTATCTGTGCGCACATGGGATGTTTATACATTTGTTTCTGTTTTTTTTTTATTTTTTAAATTGACCAGTACTTCGCCCTCTGCCTATATAGTATATTTGTTGTGTTTATTTCCAAACTTACACTTTATAATGCAATAAAAACATGCGAACATTACTATTTTTTACATCAGTAAAACTTCGATCTAAATCCTCTTTTATCAGGCGAAAATTAATAATCCTGTTAAAATAATCTATTGACCGCTATTATGTAATGCAACAGCCATATTCAGTGTGGCATTGTGATTTTATTTAGCCTATTTTTCCCTAAAACTTCACTTCCCTGTTAAAGTAAAAAAGCAAAAGGAGTTTAAATTGATAAAATCATCTTAAGTTTATATTTTCCAACTGAGAAACGCAGAATTTTTATTGCTCTGTCACTTGTTTTCCTGCAATTGTGTTGAATTTATTTCGTGGTAAAAAAAAATAAATAAAAATAAATAAATAAAAATTGAAACCTCCTGAAATATGTGTGTGAGTGTGTGGTGTGTTTTTGGTGTGTGTGTGTGTGTGTATATGTGGAGGCCTGCACGTACACACACGTACAAAACTGGATTATAGATGTGGTTTGATAATCTATAAAAATCACAGCTGTGCTTGTCTGAAGTCTTTCTGTAACTCGTTCATTCTGTTTGTTTCGGGTCGTCAAACTTTGTGTGTATTTTGACCAACAACGAGCCTCCTGTGGATCCTCGGTGCTCGGCTCAAATCAACTGAATCCACAAGAGAAAATAGAAACGTCCACTAAATAAACCATTTTGCCTGGAACTCAATTCATATTATTCTATTTACAGAAAGACCTGATGAGCCAAATCTACACGTTTTTAGGATAAATTAACTTTGGTCTTGCTATTATTTTAAAGAAATTATCAGTCTTCTTTATTTTAACGCTCAGGAGGACAAGAACCAAACTTCATTGAAAAAAAATAGTCATTTTTTCCCCTTTACTTCTTGATTTCCAGATTATAGACAAATTATGAAAATAATTATTTATTATATGCAATGTTTTTCATCCATGCATTCCATGGTTTTAACACCCTGCTAAAATATCTTAATATCATATAGGCTACTTTTTTAGTTTGTTTTTCTCAGTAAAGACGACTGAATTAAAGGTTAAATTTGTGGGGGGAAAAATAACATATCCGGAGAAAATAAACTGTATCTCAGTCCCCTAGCAACAATCAACACTTTTAATTATTTTTCTCGAAACTGACCTTCATTTACATCCAGAAAATCCTGATAATCCTGTTGGACTTTCAAAACTTAAAATCTATTTTTGTAAATTGATCATAAAGTTTGATTTGTACCCCTCAGTGAGGAATTACCTAAACCAAGAGAACTACACCTGGAGGTGTGAAGCGTGTGAATTAAATTAGTGTCTCTGAAGGGGGAGATTATTTTAACAATGAGCTCCTAACTGACCAAACCAAACCTGAACTAACCAAACGTGTATTCCAGCGGCTTTTTTAAACCGCACTTCCAGCCCTGCCAGGCCGGAGTGAAAAGGCGAGATCTCGGTGCAAATGAACTCAATTAGAATTTAGATTAGACCTCCGGGGAGAGAGCGTTTCAGAAGGGCTCTTATCAGCAAAATAAATTAACAAAAACCAAAACACGCCTCTCCAATTATCTACTAAGTGGTTCAAACGTTTTAATGGCCAATTGCTCTCTCTAAAAAACGCACAGGAGTGAATTGGAATAGAAATATGAAAATTATCTACTCCGGAGGAAGTTGACTCAATTTATCCAGTTCAAGTCTGAGTCCTCCACGGTGCGGATTAATTGATATATCCGCAAAAAGACTCACACAAAACGTGCAGCGGTGCAAATTGAAATCGGGCACAGACACCTCACAGTTTAACGTGAAAGTGCGTTTTTTAAAAGACAGTTTTCTGTCGCTTTAACACTTTATCTGTTTATGTTAATGATGCGGAGTTTTTGGGGTAAAATTACGCACAAACTAGAAGGATCCCAGAAGAAGCATGAAATTAGTGAGAAAACAGAAGAGACGTTACCTTGTTTTTCTCCTTCCCTTCTCCCGAAGCTCTCGGGCCACAAGAAGCGAGCAGCAGCAGTAAAATTATCCAGAAGTAGGAAGTCTGCAGGGCACCAAACTCAAACACAAACAACAAAGTGCAAACCGAGCAGCATCACGCACAAACACGCAGTTTACCAGCGCACGGGCGTCACCGCGTCCTCGGTGCGGTTCCGCGTGTTTTTACAGCCAAATAAATCAAACTCATTTGCTTTCAGGGGGCTTGTCGTTGTCTGTCAGAGTGTTAAGGTGATTTCTAATGGAGACGGATGGAGATTGATCACCTTCTCTCCGCCCTGCGCCTCTATGAGCGGAGGACACCTGCGGATCCGCCTCCCGCAGCCAATCGGCGCGCGTCCCCGGGCTGACGGACGGCAAGGGCGGCCTATGGGCGCGCAGAGGCTGCTGGGAGACCCCACTCCCACTCACCCCCCTCCTCCCTTCTCCCCCCCTCCTCCTCTCGGTCCCGGTCCCGAGACCGGACGAAGCAAAAGAGAGGTTTTAAAAAGATGGGAATGTTTCACAGGCCTGCAAGAGGAAGAGCACAGAAGAATTTAAAAGATTTTCACATTTTGTAGGAAAGAGTTTATTATTAATAATATTTATTATTTGCAGTTAAAAAGAAGAAGAGGGAGAAGTACTTAAGGCATCTTTGAGGCGACCAACCTTCCATTAACTAAATCTGCAGACTTTCCCTGCATCTTAAACTTATTTTTTCCAAAAAATATGCCAGTTTTTTTTTTTGCTTTCTTCAATTTCACGGCGCCTTAAAGTGACGTCTTATATTCTCAAAAACATCGAATCAGTTGTTAAATCAAATCAAAAGCATGATTCAAAAATATTGCAAAACAAATAGAAGTAGAAAATGGTTCTTTCGAGGCTTAAAATGTCACAGAGGATGTTTAGTTTGACAGAAGGCTGCATTTTAGTTTAATAACACCACAACACAACGTTTCTTGAAAGGCCGCCTCACAAGCTTTTTTAATTATTAATACTCTTATAATCGCTGTTAATTCCTCTGATCACATTTGTGGTTTTAAAAAAAAGTAAACGTGAGAAATAAAAAAAAGGAGGAAAGAAGTTAAATTCATCCATTTTGATTTTATTGTGATACACCCCCCCCTCCTCCTCCTCTCCCTCTCCACACACACAACACACACACACCAGTCTCATGAATATTAATGAGGTCTAATCCCCATTTAGAATTACATTTGAGGATGGTTGACGTAAAGTTTAATAGGGATAGACCTCAAACTCACTGCGGAGGAAAAAGAAGAATCCACAGAAGAAGAAGAAAAATCAGCAGCAGCAGAAGCTGCGGTCACTGAATCAAATCCTGCACTTTTATTTGTGTCGCTGTTTTTAATGTGTTTTTAACCCATCACACACACTAAACAAACTGCATCTTCTTTTCTTTTTTCTGGCCTGCGTGTCAGTGAGGGTCGGCTCGGATATCCTTTGTGGATCTCTGCGAAAACTTCTGTAAATGAGGCCTGAGCTGAAAGCGAGCTAATGTTCAGACAGAGAGGCTGCAGCAGGGATGGAAATTACATTTTTACGTGTGTGTGTGTGTGTGTGTGTGTGTGAGGAGGGGGAGTATCAAAGTGGAGGCCGATGGGACTTAAAAGTCATCCACGAGAGCACTTTGACAGAGAAACTTAGACATCAATAGTCGGCGAAGCAAAGAAAAGGAACAAAGTGATGTTGGAGGTTGTGCGCGAAGGCCTGTAGTGATGCTGCCTATTACACACGGGAGGATAAGGGCACCTGAACGCACCAAAATATACAGAAATGAATCTGTCCATGTTTTTACGCACAGAGGCCAAAGTCAAACGTATAAAACTGAGACTGATGGTGACAGCGAGTGTGATCAGTGAATGAAGAGAGAGGTGTGTGAGTCCTAAAGTGACGCCTTTCTTTGGGGTTTGTATTCCCTGGCCGCTGACTGGAGGTCAAACACTTTTACGCACCTTTTTATTTCCACCACATCTGAAGTCCGAGCAGTCAGAGGGCCCGTGGAGGGTCTGACCGAAATACCATCACCCCTCCTCTCCTCTGCACACACACACACACACACACACACAGGCTCCGTTAAATTATGCAAAAAGGCCATTCAACAAATATGGCCCTCACAACACAAAAGAGTCGGGTTATTCTGACATTTCCCCTACATTTCTTGTTTTTTTCCTCCTCTCTCGATGTGAGTAAGACCCCGAGATAAACCCCTGAACAAGTATCAAGTTATCAAGTTGCACCAACCTTTTGTAATAAGAGTATTTTGTCTAATCCCAAATTGCAGTTGAATTTTCTTAATGCTGAGCTGGTAAAGCCTGGGATTAGGCGGCGAGGAGAGGAGGGGGAAAAGTTTTGTCCCTTCAGCCGGCAGGATTGGAAGCGGGGATCTGCGGGGATGTTGTCGGTGCTTATTAAAACGATGATGCATAAAACACAGTGCTGTAGGAGCCCCGGCGCTGCACGCAGAGACCCGGGCTCCCTCAGGTGCGGGGTTTTTTGGACGGCGGCGGGGAAAAGGGAAGTAATGCAGAGGGCCGAGCGGCGCTCAGCAGCACCTGTGAGGTGAGGCCAGGAGACATCAAAGCTCAGGAGATAATCCATTCAGCTGAAGGATCCTCAGCTGCACAGCAGCACCGAGCCACCGCCGCTTTTTACGCAGCGCGTTGCTCTCATTCGCAGAAAATAGGAAAGTGACTCCAAATGTTTTCAACTCCTCCAGCTTCATCAGGAACATTTAAGAAACAAGAGCGGTGCTGCAGAGGTAAGACGGGACTTTTTCTGCCATTTTATTCTCTCATAAGTCGAAAAAACATGCAGAAAAATGTTAAAATATTAGCTTTATCAACTGAAATGTTTTTTTTTTCTTTCAGCCTTTAAGTAATCTTTACTAATTTAATGAGGAGGAATAACTAAAGTGAATTTTAAACTTTCTCTAAGAGAAAGAAACATGAAAACTTTTTGTCAAATTCATGCGTAAAGTTGAGTTTTACGCACGAGCATTTCTGTCAGGAGAAAAGCAACCAGCTTTTAAAAGAAAACGGAAAATATTTAAACAATTTATATAACAAGTTTATGTCCATGTACAAGTGACAGGTGGTGTGAATAATTTTTCAGACACACACACTCATACACACACTCTCACACAGCCACACGCAGCCCTCTGACGGCACCGAGCAAAGCGTCCTTCACCGCTTCTTTGGCTCTTTGCTTTATTCTGCAGATTAGAGACCCCCGCGATAAACGCGCTATAATACAAACTAAAACAAAGCGCCTCGGGGGACGTACAGTGCGTAATGTGCACGTACGGTCGGTCCCAAGCAGAGAAGAAACGAATCAGCAAATTAATTTGAAAGTATCAGAAAGGCCGGGGAGGACGTCTGCTGTCACAACCTATTTCCCTGCTTTAATCGGGGATGGGAGGCTGCCTGCAGGGATGGAGAGGAGGCTTCAACCACAGATACACACAGTTTATTATTACACTTATCACTGTTTGTTTTAGTTTGGCATCAGGATGCGTCTAGAAAACTTCAAGTTAAAAGTGAAAAGAGTGAAAATTTAAGACGGCAAAATTATTTTTCTGCATCTGAAAATTAATATCAATAGTTTCTCCGACCTTTCAGTTTTTATTTCCCTGACCGAGCCTCTCCAGCTCTGCCCCCCTTGTCTCCAGCGCGCACAGAAGCGGCCCAGAGAGGAGAGAGGAAAAAAGAAAAACCATCTGCTCGGTACAACGTGATTTCTCTAATCTTCCTCGGAGGAACCTGCTCAGCACCGACCTCAAACAAAAAAAGACAGAACGCCAATTTTAATTTATAAACACGCACAAGTCGCAGGGGAATTGAATAATAAGCATTGCTAAACGCAGCGCTCGCCGGTGAACGCAGTGATAGGGGCCACTTATGTGCAGCGCTGCAGCCAAAGGCGTGCATGCATTTCAATAACTTTTAGTTATGTGAAAGAAAAGACACACACACACATACACACACACAAACAGGAATAATGTCTGCATCATGTGGAATCGGAGGTAAAATGGACAAATTGATAGAAAAATGAAGTAAAATATTCAGACAAGTTTTAGAAGAATGTGTGCACGTATAGAAAAACAGAGTTTGAAGCCACCGATTCTCTTAAAATTCGCCCTAAAAATATGAAACAATTATAAAACCTTGCTGTAAATTAAATACGTGCAGCTTTAAAATATCAGCGTTATTTTCCAGAGGATTAAAAAGACGCTACACGCTGCCTTCTGTGGAGTATGAAATCATAAGGACTTTATTATTGAAGACTTGGGTTATGACACTGGAATAAATAAACAGATAAATGTTCAACACGTAAAGGACAACTGCACCAGATGTGGAGCTCTAAGTGATGCACGTGGAAGCATATTTCTCTCTTCTTCAGAATACAATAAATAGAAACCAAAAAGTTGTTGAGCAAAAAACGCACATGAAATGAAATGTGATGGTAGATTCACTTACAAGCAGCTTAAAAGGACAAATGGCAATAAATAATATATATATTTTTTGTTTTTGACTGCATGAATTCTGACAATAAAAAGAAGAGGATTTTGGAAGCTGTTGGTCAGAGCAGTGATGAAAAATATACAACATGACTTTTTTTTTTTTTTTTTTCTTAAACAGGATATTTCTTTTGGTAAACTGCTTTCAAGCCAAGACAATAAAAAAAGCAATAGGAAAGTTAAGATTTATGCAAGATTTATGAACAGTAATGCGTTTCCCCTTTAAGATATTTTACAGGTAAAAACTTTAAAGTGAAATAATTAAAAGATACACAGTCAAGTAATGAAGTAGCTTGAAAAGACTGATATTATAACGACTCTTTTTTCCTTTTATAAGTCCAACTGAAACATCATCATCATCTCACCAAGATGAGAGAGAGAGAAAAAAAAAATACAACAATAATCCCACCCATTATACCCAGTTGTGCTGTACCTCAAACCTACTGGTCTCCACATTCAGACAGAGAAGGCTGTGCTGCTGCATCTTTACATGCAAATATCACACCATCTGACAGGGTCTCTTGTCTTAAACATTTATATTACATACAAGTACCGTTCTTGGTAAAGCAAAGGAGAATTCAAATAAAAAACACTGTGTAGAAGTGGGACAGTTTGAGTCAGTATAAAGTTGGTGCAAAGGCATCGCAGGGCCGAGTCTCTGCGGTTAATTTGACCAAAACAACAACCACATCAGGATTCCAGTAACTGATAGAAATGTCTAGGAAAGCCACTATCAAATAATAATAACAATCATATCAATAATAATAATGATACATTTCTTTTATCGGCTACATTTTGTTGGTTGCGTTTTTCTGAAGTGACAATCATTGAAGCACACACTTCTCCTCTTTCTTGGCCATCTTTCCTTTGTTCTGCTCCAGCGTCCTCTCCAGGTGCTCGTCCTCCTCCTCGGCCCTGCGGAGGGCAAAGGTCAAAAGGTCAGATGTGTCAGGGGAGGGCGTGCAAGAGGTGGAGGTGGGGGTACACACACGCACGCACAGGTAACACACAGTCTGTGCGACGGGCAACCGTCACCACGCCGCCCGTGGAGTGGCCTGGCGCCAGGGGCCAGGCTCTAACCTTTCACCCGCCTGGCACCCTCTTAGCGGGCGGCGCCGCCAATCTGGAAGGCATCCTGCCCATGCAGGTGTGCAGCTGCTGCTGCTACTGCAGTGCATGCAGGACGACTGCAGGCTGGAACGCAACATAACCAGCAGTGTGTTTTCACTATGTCTACGGTTTCTGAGGGATCACCGGAAATGTAAAGATAGGCAGCAGACGCTCTCAAACAAACTCACCAAACAGGGTCGGATATTCAGAACTGTGGATGGTTGAAATGTGTTCCTGTATTTTACAATTTTAAACCGTGGCTTGTTCTGTGTCTGGTTTTGGGAGAATTGTGGGTAACTTACTGTTTCTCCTGGGCATCCAGGTCCCTGACCAGCGCGTCCCGTTTGTTGACCAGTATGACCAGCTCATCCAGCAGCAGCTGCTCTCGTCTCTTCTGGGCCTCCGTCTTCTGCCAGTCTGCAACAACAGCAGAGGAACAAAATGCTTTAGACCAGGAGACACTGAGGACAATCTTTTCTATTCTAAAAACCGCAAGATGTTTTGTCCCATGGATGAACGGTTCTATTTTCTTGTCCTGTTGGGAACATGTGACTGATGAACGACCTCACAGTGCACTTCAACATGAATGTAAAAAAAAACATTTTACAAAGAGGTACCTCTGGGAATCGAAATGTTCCTCCCCAGCACTTCTAATGAATCTGGTTTTGAAAACCGCTTTTCAGTTTGGACATGACTTCACCTTCACATTAAGGACCACACAGCTTCAAATATGATGGACAGGTTGTCTCAGTTTGGTTCATCTCCTTATTGGACTACACTGAGATGGACACCAGACCAGCTCCATGTATTGGACGAGTGTGTAGATATGATGTGTAAACACACCCCAGTCAGGTTGTGTGTGTGTGTGTGTGCACAGTGACGATGTGAGGACCTGAGCAAACACACTTGAAGGACTTTGTCATGTTAATCTGCAGCCTCATG
>JAJHUR010095688.1:0-11028 GCA_027495735.1 Lutjanus campechanus | reverse complement strand
TTGTTCCCAATTTGGCATTACAGAAACAAATCCTTCCTAACTTCTTATCATCTTATCTTACTTCATTCTGTCTTATCGAAGGTTAGGAAATCCTTAATATTCAAAGCAACATCGCTTATCAACTTTTATGTCTGGTACCTTGCAATGGAATCTGCTCTTCTCATCTCGCCGAGCTGAACAACTTTGTTAAAATTGTTTGCAAACACTGAAACAAAAAAAATAGAGCAAAACAATTATGGGCACTGAACTTCAAGACAGATGAGTTAGAGATTTTGGTAACATCTGTAGAGAAATCCAAAGATGTTCTTTTAGTAAATTTACAACAACACTAACTTGGGATAAAAGGAAGACAGTGGACCAAGATGACCTACGCAGTCTCCGCTGCATCCATTGTGTAAAAGCAGTAAAAGAGCAGTGATACAGATTAAACAAGTTAGCTAACACTACCATTAGCTACTATTAGCTGACACTACTGTTAGCTAACAATACCGTTAGCTCCTGTTATTACATGGCTTTTCAAGACCCCTCTCACTTCTAAATGGTCAATTATGGCATTCTAGGTCTTTTATTTTTAAAACCTGCACCACCCTGTCATCAGAGTTTATAATGCAGTAATGACCTGCTCACACTGTACATTATCTTCGGCAATGAATGCTACCATTAGTCTCTGTTAGTGAACACAACCGTTAGCTACTGTTACAGAACACTACCATTAACTACTTCTTACCAACACCGCTGTTAGCAAACATTACAGTTAGCAACTGTTGGCTAACACTACCACTACTAGTAGCTATTAGTGACTTAGTTGCTACTACAGGTGAAAAAGTGAAAATTAGCACAGCTTAATAGTTATTCTAAACTTATGAGTTTTTATTTAAATTTTTTGTGTTTGCATCAGTTAGGATAGGAACACTGATTTAGGAACTGTATATCTGTAAAGGTTTTTTTCCTAAATCAGGTTAAGATAGGATCTGCAAGTTAGGAAGTTTCAGTAAAAGGGCTGTGAAAGTATTCAAGGGGCGCTCCAACAACACAGGCAAATCAGTTGACTTATAATGAGAACTACTCAGCTTGTAACAACAGTTATGTAATGTCTTCTGTCTCTTGGAAGAAAGCTTTTGACTAGAGACATGAAGGGTTTAATGAAAGATCCGGTTTCAACCTCTTTGTCTCAGCTTTTGATCTGTCACTGAAAAGTCCCCAAACTTGATGAAAGTTCTGTACTAAATCACTTTAAAACACATTTTGAGAAAGTGTTTTGGTTCATCCCTCACACATTGAAATGACTATTTGAATGACTATCATGAGGGTTCTGAGAAAACATGCAAAGCCACATTTGAATACAAACCTAAACTGCAACTCACTGGGGAGTGGAAACTGATTTCCATAAACCACCTATACAAATACTCTGCCAGGCGCTTGGATATATCTGATGGAGGAGCAACTGATGCTGAACTATGTACAACTGCTGTACTTCTCTCTGTCCTGCAGGTGTTTATTCCAGTGAAAAGATGGCAGGAGCGTTCTCTTATGAGAGTTCGGAAATCGACTGGTGTGAAGACAATTACAAACACTCTGAACATGTTGTGGAGTACTTCAACACGGTGAGTTCTTCTTCTCTATGTGGCATTCTTAATTCAGGAGACATTTTTGTTAGTTGAATAATATTTATAATCCAGCTAGTTATAATAAGAAATAGGTGTCTAACCTCACAGACAAAAAGAGGTTTGTTTGGTTTATTGATTGACTTATTGCTTTGTTGATTAATTGATATTTTCCCTCCAGATGAGCAGCTTTATTTTCTTCATTATATCTCCCATCATGCTCTACCTTCTGCACCCTTACGCCAAAGAGAGGAATCTGGCGATTCACCTGGTCTGGATCATGATGATATTTGTAGGTCAGTCACTCTGTTTTTTTTTTTGACTCTATTTTCTCTGGTGCATATCTCAAGAAAAGTCTGTTTTCCTTGCATTTTACACAGCATGAGTCACTAAAGCCATGAATCATAAATCACTGTTTTGTCAGTGTACACCCTGCACAAGCAGATTGAACATTCTTACATACCTGCAGAGTCCAAAATGGACCCCTGATGCACATCAGCATTGTTGTATAACCCAGAAATACAAAAGTCCCGGAGATGTTAGACTTCAAAATGGGACACAGAAATGGGTCGTGAGACAAACCATACAGACTCTTGTATAATCGTTAAAGCAGTAGTTCCTTTCTTTTGGATCTTTGACCCATTAAAACAAAGCAGTCTACTTCCATCTAGAGCTGCAGTGATTAGGGTCTTAATAAACCCTTCTTAAGTCCTGCCCCTTTTTGCACTTCTCTAACAGTTGAGCAAACTTCGTATCCAGCAGAACCTCAGTCAGCTAGCTAATGATGGATGTAGCTAGTTCTGCTACAGAGCAAAATATTAGCTAACTAGCTAGTTATGGATTGATGTAGATTAGCTAGTTAGTTAGCTAGTGTTTTACTAATATTTGCTACATATATGTTGCTTTTACAGGTCAGAGAGCGAAGGGGGTTAGATGGGTAAATTGATTGCTTGATCAGTTGCTCTTTTAAGTATTTTTTCAAACCCAAATGGCAAAAATGCAGTGGTTCCAGTTTCTCAAATGTGGATATTTTATGGTTTACTGAAACCTTTAGACAGTAAATCATGAAACATAATGTTGGAATCTGAGATCTTGTGATGTGTATTTTCACATTTTCACAGACCAAACCATTAATCAAGGAAACAATTGATAGATTATTTGATCATGGACTCAATTGTTAGTTGTAGGCTGACTTGCCACCCTTGATCACTAGTTGCAAACATCTAACAAGTTTTTTTTACCAGTTTGACCAAAGATACATTATCTTTGCTTAATGTGAACAATTGAGAAGTATCCAGTAATTCACAAGAGAGAGCAAATGAGATTTTGAGTACAAGCATAGATTTGTTTCCACTCGTGCTGATTGTCTTGCAATCCCTGCAGATTTATCTTGCAACCCCTTGAGGCATCCCGACCCCCACGTTAGGAACCAGTGTTTCACAGCATCAGAGGCTCGGTCTAACAAAACTTGAATCCTTCTTCTTTGGTTCCTTCACATTAAAAAGATAGTTGTCTCTTTCTGCAGGACTCTTCTCGGCATACTTCCACATGACTCTTAGTTTTGTTGGCCAGATGTTGGACGAGCTGTCTATCCTCTGGGTGCTGGCGGTGGGATATGCTGTCTGGTTCCCCCGCAGGCTCTTCCCTTCTTTTATAAAAGACAGGTAAGACAGGTAACCTTACAACAACCTTTGTCTCTGTCTTTATTTAGCATTTAAGGTCCAGTATGCAAGAATAATGGGGATTTATTGTCAGAATGGAATATAATATTCATAAGTATGTTGTCATTAGTGCATAATCGCCTGAGAATGATTTTTTTTTATATCATCAGAGGAAGTGGGTCCTCTTCCATGGAGTCAGCCATGTTGCACTGGCATGTTTCTACAGTAGCCCAAAATGGACAAACCAAAATCTGTAGCCACTGTAAATTCACCTACACATTTGGAAAAGGGCGAGTGAAACCAGTTGTTTGTGATCTGCAAGCTCGCTGTTAGGAGCCACTAAATCCTACACACTGGTCCTTTAATTCATGTCTCCATGTGTTACTAAGGACTCACACGTAGCTCAATAATCCTCTAATAAGACAAGAAAAACAATGATGGAGTGTTTCCAAGGCACGGCAGTCTGAAACCTAACCTGTGCCTGCTCAGGAGCCTGTCTGACAGCCTCAACCGGAGTCATTGTCACAAAGACACAATATGGTGCTGCTGTTTTCTCCTTAATGTGACAGAGAGGGCCCCCCCACTATTGTGAAAGACTGGAGCTCCACCCAACCTGTGTAAATATTTAACCATAATACGGGAAAAAAAACTAATTGCATTTTAATGAGCACCTGAGAAGAATCACACACCCCTGACTCAATAACCTCATGTTGATTTTCCTGTTTGTTTTTGTTTTTTTACAGTAATGGGTTGGTCCTCCAGAACATGGACCATCCTGCCAGAAAGATTCAGGCAGTAAAACGCAGTAAAATTAGTTAAACAGAACAGCAGAGAAGCTCTGTGTGTCGAGAATCTTTAAAAAACAAACAAACAAAAAAACGTATCAGTAACGAAATAATAACGTAATCTACCTCTGCTCCTGTACAGAAGCTGTGAACAGGAGTATTTTTTTAATTTCTTGTAATAACAAGCTAATTAATTTGTTATCTCGAGATAACAAACCTTGTTTTCTTGTGATAATGGGTTTGGTATCTTGTTATCTGGAAATAACTAAGCTTGCTTTCTCATGATAAGGGTTGATTATCTCCTTATCTCGGGAAAACAAAGCTCGTTTTCTTGTGGTAATAAGCCACTTGTGTCATGATCTGGGGATAACACAGCTTGTTTTTTAGGTTAACAAGTGAATTACTTCGTTATCTCCAGATAACAAAGCTTGTTTTCTCATTATAATGGGTTAGTTATCTCATTATTTGGGGATAACAAAGCTTGTTTTTGTCATGATAACTGATTTATCATTTTGTTATCTTGAGATAGCGACATTTGCTTTCTTATCATAACAGGTTGATTTTTTGCATTGTTATAGTTTTGTTATCTCGAGATAATGAAATAATCAACGGATATTCATGAGACAACAAAGGTTGTTTCCTCATTTCCATGCCAGTGTAGTAGCTGTGTACTCAACTCTTGCGTGTCACTTTTTGGCTCCAAACAGCCATTTATTCTGAGAAATTTTGTTTCCTTGAGATATGATAAATTAACCAGTTATTCTATCTCAATAACTGCAAATACAGCTGTTTTCAGCCTCCGTGCTCCTGAACCTTTGTCTCATAGCTTGTTCTGTTTTTTTTCTTCTTCTGTCTGTTCATCCACAGGTCCACATTTTCAAGTTTCGTCCTGGTGGTTACTGTCATCACCACGCTGATATCATTTGTCAAGCCTACAGCCAATGCCTATGCTTTAAACTGCTTTGGCCTCCACCTGCTTTATGTTCTGGGTGTTGAGATGAGAAGGTATGATGGTGTTTTTTTGGAATGTGTTCCTGTTTTTGGTGCAGTTTTGATTTTTTTTAATGATAACCAGCTCTATCTCTTCCTCAGCTGCAATGACCAGAAGGTTCTGCGTCTGGCCAAGCTGTCGGTGGCTCTGTGGGTTCTCGCCATCTCCTGTTGGATTAGTGACCGTTTTGGCTGCAGCTTCTGGCAGAGGCTGAACTTCTGCTACCTACACGGTATCTGGTAAGTCCTTTTCCTCTACTTTCCTTTGCTTTGCTTTCCTGTGTTTACATTTCCTTCCTTTCCTGAAGTTTTCTTAAATTTCCTTCCATCTCTCCGTTCTAGAAATTATATTTGTATGCTTCTAATTTGCTACAACAAATACATTAAACTAGAAAACATAGTGCCACTTGAAATACAGCTTTAATCAACATAATGTTTTCACTGAACACATCTGCAAAACATTTACTGACATTATATTTCATTGTTTTCACCACAATATCAACTGTTGCAAAACAATATCCGATCATTGAAACTTAAGCATGATTAATGATTTTTATGGTTAAACACTAAAAGCAGTTTGTTCTGATTATAGCTGCTTTTTATGATAATGAAAAACAGTGAAGCACGACAATGGACATGTTTAATGTATTAACATGTAATCAAAGCAAGAATCTTTGCCTAACCTTGACCAAACCGCTTTTGTTGACTAAACCTAAGTTATGAACTTTGTACGCCCATCAATTCACCTTTAACACCTCCCTACACCTTCTTTGCAATCAAAGAACGTAGTTGATCATTCACTTGGCAAAGAATCCCCTGTGGGCATATGTTTCATGCAAAACAAAAGCGTAGTATATGGGCCTTCATGTAATTTCTTGGAGACAATGAAGTTTCTCTCAAGGACATGCTCGTGTGTATTGATCTTCATTATCTGTATCCTCCAGGCACATTCTGATTGTGATAGCTGTGGCGTACGGCAGCACGCTGATAGCTTACCTGGACGCCAACTATGAGATACCGTACTCTCTGCCTGGACTGCAGTACTGGCCGTGTGATAAATGGGCTGTTGGATTACCTCACATTGTCCTGAAGGGCACCACCAAAACACAGAAACGCTGCTAACAATGTTAAACTCCGTTTAAACTCTGGTAAAACATTTCCACTGGGACAGCCTCACCACAAAAACAACCCGCCATCACTCCCACATTGATTAACAAGTCTTTTAATACAGTGTAACACTAAACAACAATTAAATCAAAGGATTGTTTACATGATGGATGGATTACTGAATGGATCTAACAGGCAAGGCCTGGGTCAGGAGGCCTCTAAGGGTCGAGTTATGCATGAAGAGTTTAGTATTTTTATTATATTTTATGTTGAGTTTCTGCCCATACCACTTTAATTATGTTTTTGTTTGTGTTTGTGCCCAGATGCCCATTGTCTTATAATTCTAACATATTTTACACCAATAATAATCATTAAGGCTGTTCATTACTGATTAATCTGATTATCATTTTCTCGATTTATCGACTAGTTGTTTTGGTCAATAAAATGACAGAAAATTGTGAAAAATGATAGGGGTGTCATATTATCGCGTTAATTGCGATTAATTAATTACAGTCATGGTTAACGCGTTATGCTTTTTAATCGCGTTAATCTATTTTTTAATCTCTAACTTTACTGTTCTTGTATCGGTAAAAAGCTGAACGTGATTCGGACAAAAATCGACTCAGCTCTAGCGTATCAATACATCTCATAAGGACCTGTCTCTTATACACATCTACCAAACGGGCAGTTGGAATGAGCACAAGTTTGACATTTTTGCTTGAAAAATGAATTAACTGATTCTCAATATAATTTGCAGCATATTTTCTTTCGATTGATTAATTGTTGCAGCTCTGGCAATGATTGTATACAAATCTCTAGCTTTAGTGACAAAATTCAAAACAATTATTTATTCTATAAAACTTTAAAGTATATTTAAATGTACCCACTATTTATATGGTCAAATGGATGACTTTGAATTTTTAACATATAGATTCATATTTCAAATACAGTAACAAATGCAGAACATATTATTTTAGTTTAAATATTTGTTTTTTGTTTCTCTTTTCATGATGTGATTGTGTTTATCATGGAAAAACTTATTTTGAATTTAAAATAATAACTTCCCTGGAAATGACTGATTGTTTGAGTGTCAAAGAGTTTTTGACAGTTAAGCATGTGTGTTTTTGTAAATCAATATCTGTGATTTATTTTTCAAGATATTAATACTTGTTTGATTTTGTACATGGCAGAAAATGTTTGATATGTTTTCTTACGATGTTTTTCTCAGAAACAATAACTGCTGTCAGTCTTCGGTGTGACAGTTTCTTTGAGTGAAGCAGACGGTGAAATGTGTTTACATGGAGTTTTAAAGTACCTCAGCATGTGATACTTTCATACACTCCTGCCCTCGGGACTGTGAGTGCTGTAACCTGAACGGAGTTTTGTTCAGTTTCGAATGAACAGTTATAATTATCTTGGTAGTGACATGTTAGAATTAAAGGTGCTCTAGTTTCTGACTTTATTTTAATCTGGGGGCATTTCTAACATATAAGTATCACCTATCTATCAATATCAGATAATTCTCAGGTTTATTTCTCAGGGAAAAAAATGTTCAGTCTCATTCAGGACTTCTGAAATATAACTCATATATAACAATCACATGCAAATCTACTTTTTTGTATGACTGATTCATCGCTGTACTGTTAAAAGAGCTTTTGTTGAAAAAGCTCTTGATTTTTGAGAATATTCAGGTACACTGTGCCTCCATTCACATGATCTTTCCTGAAGGATACAATAGATACAACAATAGATATTTTACAATAAGAAATGCACAAAGGTGTTCTCTGCACTTCAGGGCTCAATAGTGACCTCCTGTGGTCGATAATATACTCAAAGTAACCAATGCTTGTAAAAAACTGATCTTTAGTAAAAGTTTGGGTCCCAGTGCTCAAAATGTATTAATTCATAAGAATATTTTTTGGGCACTTTATTTAATAAAAATGTGCATCTGGGTTTTATTTAGAGCCTTGCAGGACACAACTGTATTTTTGATGGGAAAATGATGATGATTACCATGAATATATGTTAATTTTTTATAAGTCGGACAAGTGTTTAAAAACAAACAATAAAGTTCTGCTTTGTGTGTGAAACCTGTGGGGACATGGCTTCATTTCGTTTTCCTAACTCTCCCTACACGTCGAAAAGGAGGATTTAAAGGTTGATGTCTCAATACAAGTGGGACACCCACATGTCTGACAGCCAGGTGGGACCTCTTTTACTCCGATCTGACTGCGAGGCAGACTGGATCAGTTTGAGCGGCAGGGGAAGAAGAGGAGGCACCAAGCCAGTGAGAGAGTGGTGACCTTCTGTCCCGTAGCTGAGGCCCGATAATCTCACATCAAAGTCTGAGCACCACACAGACTTGACTGCAATGGGCCCTCACTGCCTGACTCTGAATGAAAGAGAAGTCTTCAATCAGGAGACGTACTGCTTTCTCTTCAGATTAAACATTTGAATTGAATATTTGTGAGCGGCTGGTAAAAACAAGACAAATGTGAATAACTAAATCATGCATAAAATGCATAGTGCATGATCGCTTAAAAGATTTGTCTTTGATTGGTGTGTTAAAAAAAAAAAAAATACTAGTATATAAGATGGGGCCATATGATAATAGCCTATATACTGTGAGATGATATAAATATGACTATTGAGATTTGCAATATCCTTTATATTGTTGTAACTTTCCCTTTACACTTAGGCCATTGTTAGCAGTGTTGCAAATCAATGATGCTTTATGACGATATTGGATTTTTATTTGACTTGTGTACCACTGTGATCATGATTACGGCTGCAACTAACAATTAATCTGTCAGTTATTTTCTTGATTAATCAATTATTAATCCTTTAGTGGTTGGTTGGTCCGTTGGTCCATAAAATGTCAGAAAATGGTGAAACTGTTGATCAAGTTTTCTTCTTCATGTCTTCAGTTAACTGTCATAAGAGGAGTAAAGAAATCAGAAAATATCAACATTTGAGAAGCAGAAATCAGAGAATTTGGACATTTTTTATTAAAAAATAACTCAAAATGATTAATTGATTACAAAAATAGCTAGTGATTAATTCAATCATTGATTAATAATCGATTAAGAATAAGTATACAGAAATAGCCAATCTTTTCTTATCTTCTCACTGTCAAAATCCATTGTAGCAACTTTAAAAAAGCACAGATGAGGAATATGAGCTAGGCTAACCCAAACACTAACGTTAAATGACCCTTGAGGTGACATTATTTTTTTAAATTTGTCTTTCCAAGGTCACTTACTAAAGAATTTCAACCATAAATATATTTTTAAAAATGACTTTTAATGACTGAAACCCGTATGGAACACCCAATAATTAATCAATTAGCATCATGTAACCTACCTTTTCAGAAACACTGTAAACCATGGTTCTAGGCGTTGGGTCCTTTCTAGAGGGGAACCCGGAGGATCTCGCGAGAGTGACACATTTTCACCCAAACCACGATCTTTCCTCAACCATACCAAGTATTTTTTGTCCCTAAACCCAAGCAGATTTTAACCAGATTATTGTTTTATTAATTATTGTACAACTTACACAATAAGGAAACATCGCAAAGAAATCTCGCGAGAGTTTTGCAAATCCAGGGTTCCCTTCCAACTGTAAGGACCAGCGCCGTTGAATATGGCTCGAGACCGCCCCGCCTTCTGCGTATTCTGATTGGCTCCTTTCCAGACCGCTTAAATTTCCTACGCTCTGATTGGATGAGGGACGGCGTGCGCTGGCTCTGTGAAAGAAACATCCTGGGAGATGTCAGCGTGCTGTGGACTACTTGAGACTGTCAAGAGAGTTGTCAGAGTTTGGAGAATCTATCTATGAAACAATGGAACTGATACCTTTATGGCTTGGCTGACCGGGAAAAGACAAAGAAACCTACAGTGCCACCAACGATGAATTTATGTTATCTGAACTGATGAGGGCAGCAACAACTGCTGAACTGCCTTCCTGTGGCGACACAACCAACCACTGAAGCCAATTACACATGGATTACCAGGTACAGTGAGTGGCTTTAGGCCTATTTAAGAAACTTTTCACAGAGGAAACGGTCAAAACTGGATCTTATTTGGCCCTTGGGCTATGCTAGTTAGCAGTTATTTAGCATTTAGCTTATTTAGCTAGCTAACAGTCCCTCTAGTCACAGTTTGTGGCTCTTGACTAAAGCTTGAGTCAAGATCATTTTTGTCAAAAATAGTTTACTTATTATGCTGCAAATGCTGAGATCTTAAATATGTTTTATAAAGTCTGCTGCTAGGATGAGTTATCATACTGCTACAAAGTCATGCACACACACCCTTTCCTCAATATTCACTGGTGGAATAGAGGCTGTAATGTTTTTAGGGCTGTTTGGGACTGCCCTCTGACTCCCTGGGACTGATAGCTTTCCAAGTAGGTGATTTGTCTCTATTTATGCCGTCACTTAGATATTTATAAATGGGGAGTGTGATAAAGGCTTTATCCAGAGCCTACAATCTGGCTCATCATAACACAACCACTGGTATGACTCAACACAGGGTCAACTTAATCCACTTTTTCTGGGCTTTCAACTGCATTTCAGTGCCTGAATACACTGAATGGAGTTTGCTTAGTTGTCATCACATGACTGAAGTGTTGGATTTTGGTCATTTGATAACAGTTAGAGATCCTGTCTCTATTTAAAAGAACAGTACCCCCCAAAATATACACATACATTTGTTCTTTCTCTGGCCTATAAAAAACAGTATTTTTACAGGCTTGTTTCTGCTACTTTCAGCATAAAGTTCAGGTGAATCTGGAGTCGGGCCGTAGTGCCTGGGTAAGGGAGAAAGAAACATCAGAAGACTTCAGTCACGACTGGACTGTTTTTGTTCAAAGGCCAGAGACGGA
>JAJHUR010095687.1:0-24004 GCA_027495735.1 Lutjanus campechanus | reverse complement strand
CACCATTATTTCTTTGATCCATCAAGGTGTTATGCAGTGGATGATCCATGTTGTTTAGGATGGCCTCCACCGTCCTCAATGTGTTTCTCACATTATATGCTAATTTATTGTTGATTCAGTTTTGATATTCCTTTTAAAGTTAAATTGTACGTCAAACACTTTGAAGGAAGTATGCTACATATACAGTGTATCTGTGGACAAGCATTTAACTGGTTTCTACAGATGTGTCAGAATCTTTTTGAGTTCTGCTGAGTAAGACTCGTGCAGAAAGGTATTACAGTGACGCACACGCTTAATTCTGACTTTAAATACTGTGATTTCTCTGCAGTCATTGAGTTGAGTGGCTGTCTCTTTAACAATTTTATTAATTTAAGCCGCTGGAGTGTAACTCATTTATTGTATGCTCCTTTTTAAGCATTTGTGTAATCTTTTTAAATTATAGCCTTGGTTATAATGGCCAAAATTGAGGTTGTCAGTGGCTGAAGTGTGTATATGGCAATAACACACACTTGCTCACACTGCTGTAAAAGCATACAGTCAGGAGTCCCTTCTACCTTATAGAGGAGCACCTATGGACCTCAGTATCCTGTGTGTGCACCGTGCAGACATACAGAAACAGAACATAAGAGTGTGACCCACATGCACATGCTCACAAACAAATAAGAACACTGGTGTTGATTTTGATAAATACTCTTGCTGCAAAGAGCACAACAGTGAGTCAACAGCCTCGAGGGGAGAAGAGAGAGTGTGAGACAGAGAGGAGACCACATGTGAAGCGGGGGTTTGACCGTGACGCTCCACCCTCTGGTGCTCACTTTTAACTCTCATCTCCACTTCCACTCTCCTCTTCTATTCACCCACCTCCCTGCTCCCTTTCTCCACGGTTGGAGAAGGGGGAGACACCACTCCCAGAGTGTGGAAATGTGACTGGAAAACAACCAGGGGGCTCGGATACAGGTAATCAGTGAGTAAACAAGACAGCAGATTGAGTAAATAACTCGGAGGAAAGGCCAAGCAGGGGTTCATATGCTGGGCTTAAAATCCTTCTTCATGCGTCTTAAATTTTGAGCTCACCAGAAAAATATGACTACAATCTATAGCAGTCATATGACGCTAAAATGCTCATTACACACAGTCGTGCGTGTGTGTGAGAGAGAGAGGAAGAAAAGTTTTATCAGTGTTTTGGGGCTGAAACTAACAATTATTGTCATTATTGATTAATTTGCTGAAGATTTTTACAATTAATTGATTAATAGTTTTGCCTATAAAATGCCCCAAAAATGTGAAAAATGCTCATCACAACTTCCCAGAGCCCATAGTGACATCTTCAAATTGCTTCTCTTGTCAGACCAACAGTCTAAAAACCAAAGCCTCTTTATTTACTATTATAAATGACAAAGAAAAGCAACAAATCCTTCCATTTAAGAAGCTGCAAACAACACACTTTTTCTTGTCAATAATTAAAATAATTGGCGAGTAATTTTCTTTTGATTGACTAATTAGTTCATCAACTAATTGTTGCAGCTCTACAGTGTTATGAACTATAATCAGAGCAAAGTTGTATTTTTTGGTATGAAAAGTAATAATAAAGATGTAATGTCACATAGAAAGTATGAATCTGTGTAAAAACAAAGAATGGTTTTAAAACGAGTTGAGTGCTATTTAGACACATCTCTTTGTAGCCAACGTTCTCTGTCCAAAGGAAATTAATAATTAATTGGTTGCCTCAGTGCTTATCTCTTCAGACTCTCTCTAGGCTTAGCAGTGAATTGTTAAGAGAGACTCAGGGAAGTCATGTCAGGTAAGAGAGAACTTGACCTTTTAGTGTTTTTCTCAGAGCTTCTATGGGACATACTGTATATAAAATACAAGTGAAACTGATTATTAGCTGTGTGATGCAGCAGGTTGCACAGCAACTCTTCAATGTCCAGGTTCAAATCTGATTGTCTGCTTACACTACTCTAGTTTTCTGAAAAGCGTAGTGTTGGTGGTTCGGGTTTACTGCATGTTAGTCAAAGGACCACAATGTAGGACAGAACTATATAACTTCAATAGCAAGTGGGCCAAATAGGAAATTCACTGGAAGTTTGTGGGCCACATAGACTACTTTGTCAATTAATGGCTACAAAGAATTCTGACAGGATGTTAGTACATTTTACTAGATAGATACTTTAATGGTATCTAATCAGTTTTAGACAGCCACCACTTCATACAAAAATGTAGGAAACTTGATACAGAAGTGCAAAAAGTTACATCTAAAAAACAAGGAGACACAAAGTGGTTTTCTGTCAGGTCCATATTAACAAATGTAAAAAACAAGATGAATATAGTAAAACCATAAATAGGCCTGTTTGTAAGATCTTCATCAACACTTCCAAGCAGACAAAGGATGTTTATAGCAGGTCCATATTTGTTGCGGTGAAAACAATAAAACATTATCCAGACTAACAGTACGTACGCCTGACTGAATCATCATAAAACGGATCTGTAGTCTTTCCATTTTCACTAAGATGGCATTGCGTTCCTCAGTCAGGTGTTTTACTACGATAGAACTACTGTGCATGTCAGACTTTTCACAATTTGAGCCTGTTCGAGTCAGTGAGAGAAATTACAGAGCACTGCCGTGATTTTGCTATGTCAACACAATTTGAGTGCATAGAGCACAACATGAGGCTTGACGGAGTGAACGCAGGTGCAGAGTGGGTGTAATCCCGTTGTAGCCAATCACAGCACACACATAGGTGCTTTACATCACCAATACCACATTGGTTCTGATCATACAGATGATTGCTCAGATCATACAGTTCAGATGTCTCAAAGTAGCTGAGACATGAACCTTAGTTTAATTTATCATATCACACATCAGCTTGATTTGTAGGCAGCCTTTTTCAAATTCAAAAGGCCCGTATCTGGCCTGCAGGCTGCTAGCTGAATAGGCCTGCTGCAGGATTTAGTGGCATCTCGTGGTAAGCTTGCTGATTTCAAAGATCTACTCTCATTCTCCCCTTCCAAGTGTGTAGGAGAACCTACGGTGGCTGCGAAGAAGAAGGAAGAGAACTCGCACCCTCTGTAGTTCTAAGGACTAATTTAAAAAAAAACAGTTCTCAGATGAAAATACACTAATGAAAACACACTTATGAATATTATCCTGCCAATAAATCCCCGTACTGTATCTTACACATTGGACCCTTACTTGAAAAAATCAATTAGGTTCATAAAAGATTTTTTTTTCTTTTTTCTGTAACTGATCCATTCTTTCTCATGAGTGTTCCAGATGTCAGTGATTTGATCTGTAGTGAACTTTTTTGAGCCTTTTTCTTTAAGACTGTAGACAAAGTTACCTTGAAATGCTTTGAGTCTGGAATTGGCAAGCGGGTGAGACACAACCCGAACATAACATGTGTCTGGATACATAAGAAGTGATGTGTATATGTGTGTGGTGTATTTGTGCGCTATACGTCAGACAGACAAGGCCAACTCTTGAATAAATGACCTAAAAATCTCACCGTCTGACAGGGCAGTGAAGCAGAGGATACTCTGAATACACACACTCGGGTCAAATAATTTTTGCCAGTAACAAGAGGAGCAAATTGGCAAATCAACAAGCATGTGGCCACCTCTCTGCACTCTATGGTAATACTCTAGACAGGGGAGTGTGAGAACAAAAGAGAGACAGAGAGAGGGAAAAAAAAGGAAGATTAAGCATTTCTCTCCCACTGCTCCCTCCAGACTGGGGCTACATTTTCAGTCAACATCAGGCTTGGCAATTGGCTGTTTGTCTCCAACCTCCAAGGAAGGATTTCATTGGCTGCAGAGGGCATGGGAGACTGCTCTCTGCTTTCCTATTTACAGTACATGAGCATTGCGGGTAAAAGAGCAAGGGAGGAAAATCGCAGCAGATTACCGTGCCAATTTCACATGGAAGCAGAAGAGCTCTGGAAAGGATAGATAAGGAAATTCCTATCAAACCGCTGCCAGCCAAATATGTATCCAATAGCGAAAAAACACACAAACATTTTATAATAAACCCCCGAATAGTGATGGAGGAGGTTTCACCCTACAGCGTAGATGTGGTATTTTTAGCACAGCTGGTGATAATTACCATCTATTCACCATGTTCTGCAGTAAAATGCACTATTAGAAATGCCACCATCAGAGCTGTGCAAACACACACACACACACACACACACACAGGTGTACACAGTGCTCACAAAAATGTACACGCATATTAATATTTGCGCATGTAAACAGCAACAAAAAAAGCTACAGCAGTTTGTGATCGCTGCTACACTATGCTCAGCCATTTCATTTACTGCTCAGGCAATTCAAAACACAATTAGCAAGAAAAATTAATGGCTGCAACATCATTTGCCAAGAGGTACTGAAAAACCTGCTTAACTAAGGATACCAACACACACACACTCCAGTACACACACGCACACACACACACACACACACACACACACACACACACACACACACACACACACACACACACACACACACACACACACACACACACACACACAAAATACAAAGCTGCACTCTAAAAATTAAAGCTGCTCAAATGGATTTGAGGCAGAACCATGAGAGCAGAGGCTGGGTTTGGGGGTGTGTATGCAGATATGATTAACTGAATGCATTTGCCCAAGTCTGCAGAACTGAGGGTGGAACTCCCAGGGAATAGTTTAAAATTTGTTGAGTTTTTGAGTAGGGAATATGACAGCGATATAATACCATAAATAATTCACGATTTATGTTGCAGGCTCAAAATGTGTTTGTCACAGAGTCAATTCTGGCATGAAAACATGAGGATTAATGGCTTCACCTCTGACAAAATATATACTGTGAGATGCTTCCCACATACAATTTCTTCTTTAGTTATTACTATTACACATCTGTAGGTGCTATAGTGATGCCTTAACTGAGCAGTAGATTGATTCTACTGAATCTGAAGTGTTGGACTACAATATCCTACAGTTTCCCGGTAAATATGAACCTCATATGATGGGGTGGAGCAAAGGTTTTTAACACATCCAAGTCCAAGACAAATTTGAGTGGGCTAGTTTCATATTTACATATTTATATAGGCCTATATTAACAGGGATAAATATATAATCATTATTATTTTGATTTATATCATAACTGCAATAGAGGGAAGCCCTATATAACATTTATATTAAATATTACATGTTTCTACATGCAAACTTTGGGTTTTTACATTGCTACAATTTATACTTTAATATCTATAGTTAGAGAAGAGTGACTTCATCATAGTGACTGATGACCTGATAACTATATCAGCAGACTAGACCAAGACTAGGAACAGTATACCAGCATCTGTGTAGTTATCATGACTGAATGATGGCAAAAACTACAAAACTTACAATCAAGTTGTGAAAAAGTGGAATTTTCCATTAAGGAAAAAAACGTTTTCCTTTTGCTACCAAAACAGATTAAAGATCTGGGAAAACAACAGTGAACACCAAAACGTCACATTTACTCTAGATGTGTTTCCTTTTAAGTGTACATACAAACAATCAAGAATGCAGGGAGGACATAAAACTCAAGTGTCATGATAGCTTATATAGAGACAATTTCAGTATTTAGAAATATAGTAACTTTCTGAAAACCAGTAAAATTACTGTTTATATGTTAATTTTGCATTGATCACAGAGCCTGACAAATGTTGCTACAATTCATAAACATGCAGTAAAAGTGTGAACTGTGTTACATTAAAGCAAAACTTTTCACCACCTTCAAGTACTTTGACTTAACTAAACCTTAACTAAACTTAAGTTTTCATTTATCCGTTAGTCGCAGAAAAAAACCTCCTTAAACTGCAACATGGTCCTTTTCTCTTCTAACGCTGAACCAGCGCACTGCTGCTAACTGTGCTATCGTTTCTGTTAGCTAGTCAGCTCAGTCAGCTCAGTCAGCGGTCCTGTTTGACTTGGACACAGCCTCTGAGACCGATGGAGGCCATTTTGATGACCGGGAATACAGTACTGAGGTGATATACAGTGGTTCCTAGCAGGACTCATACTCCAGGGTCGATGAAGACAGTTGGGGAGTGAAGTTTAGAGCTGCAACAATTTAACGATGAATCATCTATTAATCAATTATTGAATTAATTTCCAACTGTTTTGATAATCGATTAATTGATATGAGTAATTTTTTGTTCTTTGATTCCAGCCTTTTAAATGTGAATATGTTTTGGTTTCTTTACACCTTTATGACATCAAACTGAATATCTTTGGATTGTGGCCAAAACAAAACATTTGAGGACGACTAGTCGACAAGTCTAAATTAAAATGTGTGTTTAACCAATAGAAAAATTAGTGGCTAGGAACATCCCTACTAACAACTACTATTCAACCAGGAAAATCACCTCCTTCGCACCATTTAAAATCCAGTGCTTTGACCACATAGCTAGATGCTCACAGCTAATTCTGAACTCTAAGCTAACTGTGAAGACTCGTTTGAGACACAGAACATTTTTCCACACATTACTTTTGTGACTCATGCAGTTTACAGCATAAAAGCAACTCCTCATGATGTCCTCATATGCTCTCAGTCATTCTGATTTGTTTTCTACCCCCTGCATGCATGGCAATCTCACTGATGACATCACTCAGAAATCCGTCTCTTTAGATTGCTAGAACTGGCTCAATGTGATGGCCCACTGTCTATGACTTTTTTCACTTACACACAAAATGTAAAATCATGAAGGGATAGGCTGGATTTTTTTTGCTAATATAATCATATCTGTATCCATGTTTGTTGTGACATGTGCTTCTGTGAAACTGAGAATACCTGATAGCATGACAGTGTCAGGACAAGACATATGCTGACAAAAAGATTACACAGAGAGATGTGGACTAACACTCAGTTTTAAAAGAGAAAAGACTGTTAAGCCCAGTGAAGCGAAACAGACTACAGAACAAGATTTCTAATGCCTTTTCTCCCCCTCTCTGCTCTGTTGTGTTTACAGAGGCCCTTGTCATTCGCTGGGCCTTTTCTCTCGCTAATCTCAGAAGCACTGGCTTCTGTTGGATAAATTATTTTCAGCCTGATTTAATTAATGAGCTTACAAAAGCAGGGAGTGGATGTGTTGGTTGTTATAATGTTTGTGTGGTCAGAAAACACTGTAGATCCAAAGGACACATATACACATACCTGTAAGTCTGGATCCTCCTCGTGCTGGAGGTGGGCTTCCTCTGCCGCCTCTACCAGCCTCTAGAGGAGGAGAAGAGAAGAGGAGATGGGAGGGGAGGAGAGGAGAAATATAATAGTTTTAGCACAAAAGTGAATTGATTAGTGGGTCAAAAAATAATAGGCAGAGAAACATCCATGCAGAAAGTAGCTTTACAACTGGCTTTATAAGTACCCCTCAGCACTATAGAGCAACACTACAAACCCTCAGGACAGACAGACAGACAGACAGACACACACACACACACACACACACACACACAGATAGCGGACAGACATTTGGCCGTCTCGTGAAAAGAGGCTATTTTCCTAAATGGTTCAGCAGTAGAGGTAATGACTGCCTCAGGTTCTTTGGACACTACCACAACAAACTCCATCATCAGTTCATGCTGTTTTACACATGCACCCTCTCTCATACACTCAACAACACACACACTATCATCACCCTCTTGCTGCTACCGTCTGCTGTGTTTGCCTGTGGGGTGATGCGGGTATCTGTGTGCCTTTGAGTCAACGTTATGCTCCCTCTCTGCCTCCTTCTTTTATGAGAACTATCATCTTTTGAAAATAGCTTTTTTTTCCGTCTAAAGCAGGGAACATGACGCTGTCATCATTCTCAAATGAAAGATAATCATGGAGAAATGTAAGTTGCACAGTCCCCCATAAAATAAAGTTCTCCCTGCTTTATGACTTGCATCTTTTGTGCTGTGGAAAACAGAAATATTACAGTACAGAGGACTGATAGAGAGCTGGAAATTATGATGTCACAGTGAAGCTGACCTTTGACCGTTTGCATATAAAATGCCATCACTTCATTATTCTATCCTATTAGACATTAGAGTGAAATTATGTCATAATTAACATCTGAATTCCTGAATTATGGCCAAAAAAGTGTTTTGTGAGGTCACAGTGACCTCTGACCTCCAGAATATAGTTCATCCTCTAGGTTCAAGTGGACATTTGTACCAAATTTAAAGAAAGTCCCTCGAAGAATTCTTGTCGCCTGACACAGAGGCATAAAAATTGTTTTCCAGAGGCCAACCTGGCATCTTTATGTATGCGTTGTTTTGTCCAACTGACCGTCAATGTACACATGTATGTCCGTCCATTCATCTGTACATAGACAACCTGATAGAAAGATGAACGACCTGAAAACATAATGGCTCCGGCCATGGCTGTCGCCATTGGAATAAAAAGAAATTTCTAGAGGCCAAGCTGACATTGTCATTGTTTTGTCCAACTGACAATCCAAAATCCAAAATATTTCAGTTCACAACAATAGAAGACAGCAGTTTCACAGAAAAGCATTGCAGAATCTTGTGGATGGTGACCAGTTTTCAACAACTGAAAAAAAAAAGTCTCCATACTGTTTGTTGTAATCTAAGTCCCCAAACGCCCCAACATATTTTTCACTTGTGCCTGCACACACCCAGTTCAGATCGTGTGCATGTGGGTACAAGCTAAGGATCTACAGTGAAGATTTAGGCTAAAAACATGGTGTAAATGACGTCTTTCAAATCAACTTGGAATGGACTTTAGGAGACGTGGATTACACCAGACGAGCAGTATGGAGGTATTTCGTGTGTTTGTTTTTTTTGTTGTTGTTGTTTTTTGTTTGAAAACCAGTCACCTTTCACTCGTTTTTTCACAATTGTTTGGGAGATTCATATACTCAGATTCAGAGTTTTGTGGACTCAAAAACTAAATCTGACCTTCAATTGGCATGAGGGTGAGTAGACAATGACTGAATTTTCATTTTTGGGTGAACTGTCCCTTTAAGTCCCAGCTGTAGCATGGCTCTTGTCCCTGCCCTCTTCCTCTCCACATGTGGTGGTCATCCATGGTGGTGTATGCAGCTGATCTGACTGCATGTTTGAAAGACGCCGACTGCATTCGTTGTCAGGGTCCACTGCTCTTTAATGCAAACTATCAAAGAGCTACTGGCCACTGCATCTTCATGCGCCACTGTCTCTATATGCCTAGTAGACATATGTTGAAACTGTTTGTAAAGATGTAGCCTACATCTTTACAAACGGTGACAACATGGCAGTTTGTTCAGGCTTGCTATAGCAGAGGGAACAAAGCTCCTGCCAAACTGAGCTTTTTTCCATTTTCAACTCCTGTATCTACAACCAGAATGCAATGCTGGGACTGAGGGGGCGATTAGCGTCATTTGCTATTATGAGAGCAAGGCGTGTCATGGCTCTGTCGATCATGTTTGAGAGATTGGGAGTATGGGTGGATGATGATTTTGGAAGCACTATGTGTGATGCCGGTGAGTTTGTTTTTGTTGGAGAGGATTAACATGATAAAGAAGTATGGGTATCAGCACAGTTTGTTGTCTATAATGAGTCATCGATATTTGGTGTAGGTGTTGTCCTGTCTTGCTATGAAGGGCTCCAGTTTTGGTGACGATGGTTGAAGATATAACTGCCTGTGGTCTGACACTGAGGAAATTGTGTTCAATAAAAAAAATATATACGGTAATAACTGCTGGCAAACAGCAGCATTTCAAACAGGCTAAAGGTGAAGGACCTGATGGAAGGTTTCCGGGCCCTGACTAACAGCTTGACTCACTCTCACACGCACAGAAGCACTTCTTTCCACTTCCAACTGTGATGCGCACGGTATGTTCTCATAGCAAGTCATTTCTCTCATTCACAGCTGGTCCTGGTGTCTATGAGTTTTGGTAATGCACTTCCATTTCACATTTCCATTCAAATGGCTTTACCCGTAAAACTACTGCAATCAGCCAGCTTATTTCAGCTGAGCCATGTGTGAGGTTGTGTGTGTGTGTGTGTGTGTGTGTGTGTGTGTGTGTGTGTGTGCAGGCAGGCTGTTTTGGGAAGTGAACACTGTAATCTAGGGCTCGGCCAATCATTTCCTTCACCATAGCAACACACCTGGCCACTGCATATCGTTGCATATCATTCTGTGCTTGCCTCAATTCGGCTATTGATTCATGTTTGTGTTTGTTATGTTTCCTTCCTGGCCTGATGGAGAACAGCAGAAGACACAGTGGATGTCTCTGTGTCCTCTTTGGCCTGGATGTCTTCAGATCTTTTTTAGAAACAAACAAGAAACTC
Organism: Lutjanus campechanus; assembly: GCA_027495735.1. Taxonomy (NCBI): domain Eukaryota; kingdom Metazoa; phylum Chordata; class Actinopteri; order Lutjaniformes; family Lutjanidae; genus Lutjanus; species Lutjanus campechanus. The sequence goes on along the minus strand of JAJHUR010095687.1, from coordinate 13,703 downwards.
TTATGCTTGTGTGTGTGTGTGTGTGTGTGTGTGTGTGTGTGTGTGTGTGTGTGTGTGTGTGTGTATACTTTATGTGTGTGTGTGTGTGAATCCTTGCATTGAGAGGCAAAAACCTCCGGCAGGTGCATCTGCTGGAAATCCACAACAAAGCATGCACTAGGAACAAACAGAGATAAGGACGGTGGAATAAAGGGAGGATGAGAGAGGAATGAGAGAATAACATTCTCTAAAGGTCTGAGCGCTTAGCCCCACACTCCCAGCAAAATGTCAAACGCTGCCTGTGAAGCCGATGTCGATAGAAACACACTTTTCAGCATTTGTGAGTGGGTGATGGTGTGTGTTTGTGTGTGCACGCGTGAGTGTTAATGTTTTTCTCAGCTGACACGTGTTAAAATATTAGCCTTTTGACCTATTCTGTCTCATAGACGCGTTTGCAAATGTCAATCATGGAATGTGAGAGTATGCAAGTGTGTCACTGTGCGCGTGATGAACTCTGTAATCTGAAATTGAATTTGACTACATGCATGTACAGTATGTGTGTGTGTATCTATCACTATGCAGTTGTGAGATGGCCTCTCTGTCTATTAATTTGTCATATGTATATATAAGAAACCAACTGCCTTTAACAAAAGAAAACGTGTAAAAATAGGAACTAGGACTAGGAATGTATCTATACCAAAAACTCAAGGTGCGACACTACCATGATAAAAAGTACACGATAAGATATTAATCACAATATTTGAACAGAAAAAAAAACAGACAACATGAAAAAATCTGCTATATTAAATACTATATCTGATGTATCCAACATTTTTTGTTCTCATAAAATTGTTTTTCCTTTTATTTTAAAGTGCTTCTGCTTTACTTCTAGGGCGGCACATTGGCCAGAATCTGACAATATGATATACATCATGATACAAGGTTTACAATTCAATATCTTTATTATATACTGATATACTGTTATACTATAAGAAAAATAAAGAAAAAATACATTATTTTTTATCTAATTTTAGGAAAACCATCATAACGTTACACTACCTAAGCATAAAATCAGAGTTAAAAAAGTTTACTTTTATATGCAATCAGAACAGTGAAGATGTTAATGACATAAAATAAAAGTAACAGCCATCACTTAAGTGTGTGCAAAAAATTGTGTAGTCAGTGGCAGTCTCTTAAAATAAAACAAAAATAATAAAATAAAATAAACCAATGTTTTAAATAAGAAGCACAAAATGACAGTTGATGACATTAAAGAACAGCTTTTTCCATTGTTGAAGCAAATTTAGTCTTGAACATAATAACTGGTAACTGTTAAAAGTTTACTTAAATACAGAAATATGAATTCAAAATGGTGCAACCCCTTGCTTACAAGTGTATCCCGTGCACTGCCAGATGCTTCCCTCACTATACACGTAATTGTTTTTAAACAGCATTCCGGTGTTGGAATCCTTTTGAGTGAAATACCATATCAAGACATTTTTTTTAATTGCAATATTGATACCGTAATATTCAATATATTGTTACATCAATAAAAATCACCAAACATTACAACATCATTATACATGGCCAACATTATTTAATCTCTACTGCACTCTGCTGAACATTTAAATACTTGATTTTCACCTGCGGATAATCTATTCTGGAATATCATTCATGTAGTGTAATTTACTGTACAGGAAGATAGGAGTTAAAGCTCTAAGGTAAAAATAACTTGCATAGTAGCAGGGAGTTTTTCAATTGGAAAAACAGATTAGAGATAAGTAGGTACTACTCACTCCTGTGAATTTCAATTCCAGCATATCACCAGGACGAACACTCCAGGTGGTGTGTTTGTCTTTGCGTGTTTGTTGTATTGCTGTGGGCGTATGGGGATGTGTGCGCTGCCTTTCTGCGTGTGTTTGTGTGTGTCTCGCATATATTCAAATGAGCCTGCCATGTCTTTTTGTCAATAGGTGGTCCTGCCAAAGTGTATGATGCCGTTTAAAAAGAGAGAGGAAATGACTTTTTTTTTCACAAGTCATTCTGCCAAGGCTCGGGCTCGCTACGAGATGACAGCAATAATTAAACTGACACAGTCAGAGAGGCAGGCCCTGTTGTCTCCCTGAAATCACACACACACACAAGCTCATACACAGCATTCACAAGCCTTCACTGTAGCTGACAGGCTAAAAGCTCAACACACAGCACTAACAAGACTCGCTGTGGTGACTGGATTAGATTTGTTAGCCCTGGAAGAAGAGTCTGGCATCTCTACCTGATTACAGATCCCTGATGTGTTTTCTGCTGGTCTCTGTCTTCACTACAGAGCTTTGATTCTCAGCACAAACCTGATTAGTCCGACCAGACTGGTCTGCTCTGGGTCAGGCTCCATTTTCTTTTAATTCCCTCAGGCTCATTTTATTTGTCGATTTGTTTTTAGCTTAAATCAAACCGCAGGAAGCTGTGTGTTGTGTTAACAAGTTCACATCTAGCCCCCGTTGCTTTGCCAGAGCTCTTTGTGATCCTTTGGAGCTGTCATGTTGGCTGAGGTGATGCATATTAACACAGAAAACTAGAATTACCACTTCACAGCTGTATGTCTCTGCCAACCAGTCAAGTTGCAGTTTACATCCATGTCTGTCCAGACTCATAGACTTCGAGGAATTTAATAAAAGGTATTAAAATGGAAGTTATCACTTTACTGACATGTATGATTACTGTGAAAAAGTGGCACAGAGGACTGATAGAAACTGTTTTTGCAGAACATTATGATGTCACAGTGAAACTGACCTTTGACCTTCTGAACATGAAATGTCATCACTTCACTATTAAATCCTGGTGGACATTTGTGGGAAATTTTGTCATAATTAGTGTATGAATTCTTGAGTTATGGCCAAAAACATATTTTGAGGTCACAGTAACCTAGTGACCTTTGACCATCAAGGTCTAGTCCATTTATCCTTTAGTCTAGGTGAACATTTGTCCCCACAAAAGACATTCCCCATTAGGTTTTCTTGAGATAACGCATTTACGAGAATATGACAGACACGAGATCACAGTGATGTTGGCCTTTGACAATCAAAATCGACTCAGCTGATCCTTGACTCCAAGTGGACGTATGCACCAAATTTGAAAAAAAAATTCCTGTAAGCGTTCCAGAGTTATCGCGTTCACAAGAACAGGACACATATGAGGTCAAAGTGACTTTGAACTTTGACTTTTAACCACCAAAATCTAATCAGTTCATCCTTCAAACGAGTGGATGGTTGTGCCAGATATTAGAATTCCCTCAAGGTGTTCCTGAGATATCACATTCACAAGAATAGGACAGACATGAGGTCACAGTGACCTTGACATTTGACCACCAAAATTTAATTAGTACATCGTCGAGTCCAAGTGGACATTTGTGCCGAATTTGAAGAAATTCCTTCAGGGCATTCTTGAGATTTTGCATTTACAGGAACGAAATAGATGGACAGACAACCCAAGAACATAATGCCTCCAGCCATGGCACGCAGAGACAATGATGTCTATGAAGAACAAATTAACATGAAGAGAATTCATTTTGCCGTAACAGCAAGAAAGGCCTGAGGTATTAAAGAAATGTATTAACATTTATATCAGCAATGACATCAGTGTATTTTGTTAGATTCATGTTCATCCCTATTAATAAGGTCCTTATCTTTGGTTTTGACTGGTTTAGAAACAACTTTTTTGAGCCTGAGGAACATCATTCTTTCCTAATGTCCCCCCAGTTCCCTGGTGTAAGTTGGAGCAATCTCTTCCCCCTCAATTAAACACAATTTCCTTTCCCATTTCATCATTTTTCAGCCCGCCCCCTTCCTCCCGCCCAGTCCATTTCTCTGACATTTGCACTCATCTACCCCCTTTCATTATCTGACATCCTGTGATTATGATTTGCCTGACAAAGGATTCAGCTTGTTTACACTTTCAAAAGTTCATAAACGATCCCCCTCATTTAGCTGTCAACTTGATTGGCTTATTGTTCTTGCGCTGTACTTGCTGTGTGGTGGGTTTCCTGACGGTTGAAGCCACTGACCTTAACAAATGCCTATCCATTATGAATGCAACACTAAAGCCGTGAAAGTTAGCGAAAGCTGTCATATATAGCTGAGCAATGCTAACAACCGCTGTCAGGGAAGCAGAGGAGGAGTGGACGGGGGGGGACGGGTCACATACATTATTGACTGGTAGCGGAAGTCTTGGACTTTTTTTAAGCAGTACATTAAGCCTCGCCTCGGCACATTCCCTCCACTGAGGGGAGGGGAGGGCAGTGGCCTGAATCTGAATGTTCTCCCGAGGTAGCCAAGAACAAGACCGCATCAACTACAGTTCTAAATAGACTCACATAAAAAAACATTCCCAGAGGTGCTGTGTGCTGATGGTTCAGCAAGCATTTGTACTTTTGGTTCAAACTTAACTTTTCTTTCCTTTTCTGTTTTCTTTTTCCATATAATCATATTCTGGAGTTATAATTTGTTGAAAACATCTGAATATTTCGGCCTGAAAATAGCAGAGCAGCTATTTAATAAACAGCTTACCAACAGTGACCCAAATTAATTGAGATCAGCTGCATTTATCAGCTCCGTGTCCTTGTGTAGATAGTAGCTTTAATACCTTTTCACACTTTTAAATTTGTACCTTTAAAATGTCTAAATGCGGGACAAATAAAGTCTACACAGTATTTATGTTTGCTTGGGGTGTATTTGATTTCTTTTTTCGTAACATGTACACAAACTGCACAACCTTCATGGGTTTACAAGACACTAAAAGTGCAGTTTCTGTGTTAAAACATTTCATTACAAAATTAATTTAAAAGTATTTTTCCTTCTCTTCCAAGTTTGATTTTAAAAAAAGTCTTCTACAAAAAAAGGCTCCCTTCCACAAGCAGAGCTCAAGTCAGAAGAAATCATCATAAATGGAGGACATTCTAGTAAACATAGACAGAACAGCAGTAAAAAATAAAATGAACCTTATTAACTTCACGCGATAAACAAGTCTGTCCTCCTCTGGAGTGGCATTAAACGTGCCAGTTTTCACAGCTAATGGTACTGTTTGTGAACTTAACTGTGCACAGAGGTTTTTCTCTTTGTTTAAATTGTCTCCTAATCTCCAGAATGTCACAACCTGTTCTGGAAAATGAATGATAAGTTAAATAAAATAAGGATTTCAACTCATTGGGCCAGTGATAACCATGCAAAACGTCCCAATCAAATATCTTTTTAGTGAGTCTCTGATGAGACATCTTCACATGTCTATTCAAAAGCTAAAGTATTTCACATTTATAACTGATGTTTGGATCTGATGTTATCTGATGTTATCTCTACTAATGGCTACAACTTAAGTAAATTCATGGAATTTATGGATGTAGTAAACTAATGCAATTGAATAACTTCTCATGTTTCCATGTTCATAAGAATAAATGCTAACTAAGCTTTGGCCTACCAGATCAGGGCAGGTCCTATGGGTCTTGGTCCTGCCAGAGGCCTCCATCGAGGCATCCATCGAGATCTGAGCTGGACTGAGCGGGATTGGCTTGGGTCAGCCCATCAATAGCACTGGGGACAGCAATTAATATTGTCAAACCGACCAGGGAAGAGTTGCAGCATCAACAAAATGGAAAAGTGCTCTGTGACACTTTGCTTCCTCTGTTTTGCACATTTAGATTGGGCACAAGCCAAGTAGACAGAGCATGGTGGAGAGATACAAAGGGAAAGTAAAAGATAGAGGGAGGAGAGTTTTGAGACATCAAGTCCCAATAATCAATACTTGACAAGTTCTCAGCAGTTCTGCTGACTGAAAGGGAATATGAAGTGCTTAACCCAGCCCTGCCATCCCTCTCTCCTCTGTCTCATATGGTCTCTTTCTTCACACTTTCTTCACTTTAATTTCACTGAAAGTGAACTTTTGACTAATCTTTTTTCTTGACATTTACCTTTCCCATCCCTGCTGCCTACATCCCCATTTCATCACTCTAGAAAACAATTCCATCTCTTTGATTTCTTGGTGACAGAAAAACAACCAGAGAGAAGGACAAGGAAGAGACTGTCGCTGCCCTGACATCTACTGGCTGGCTCTGCCTTGTCATTAGTAGCCATCACTCTTAACAGACATTCACACAAATACAGACACACACACACACACACACAGACTGCCAGACAGACAGACAGACAGACGTGGCAATGATCTGAGACTGAGGACAGCTAATGAAATGAGGGAAATGGGGAGAGCAGAGCTGTGAGCTCAGCATGACTGTGTGGTATGTCAGTGAGGAGGACAGACACGAGGTAAGGGCAGGACAAGACTGCAGGGACGGGCAGCACCATTATAACCCCGAACAGACCTATACACCAAAAAATATGTGAAATTTCTAGAGTTCAGCTAGCATATATAATCTGACTGTGATAAGTAACCAACAAATTTGTTGCTCCTTTTTTTCTCTTTTTAGGGGAGAGAACTTCATAATCAGACAAAACTGTTGACAAATAAAGATATAACTAAAGTTCAGTAAGGAAGACTTTTGAATGTTTGGGTCTGTAGTTTATTCCTCCTACCATCCTGCCTGTTCCTACTCTCATGCATATTAATTCATCATTTTAAGTTAAGTCATAATTTCCTTGCTGTCATCGTCTGGGGCTGTCGATTGTTCCATCAGCTGAGCACTTCTTTCCAATACCACAGTGACACACCTTAACTGTTAGTCTATTTTACTGCGCTCCTTTTAAATATGTTTCTTTCTCTACCTTTAGTTGTTCATGCTGCTGGCTGCACACCCTTTCACCTTCCCATCACTGTCCAGACTTTGCAGATTCATCAGCTTCATAATTTCATCAGGGTATCAGTCCCAGCAGAGTCATCAGCTACTACCGCAAGTATCTGGACTCTATAGGGGGATTTATCTTGCTGCTGCTCAGAGCAGGCGCCCCTCAGTTACAAAACTTCCCTGTTGAGTCTGCAGTAAGCACCAAAGACTTTCTGTCAAGATTAATTATCACATGCAAAATAAACATTTACCTTTATTTCATTCACTTGTCTCTCCTAATTGAAATTACATTTTAAGTGTGTTTCTATCCCCACATTCTATGCACATTTAAAACTTGAGTAAAGGGTCAAATTTAAAAAACAAAAAGTCATAAATAGAATTAAATGCACATGCACACCTTCAGTTTCTTGTAGACAGGTATATAGGAGAAAAATCCAAGGGCAAGACAAGAGAGACCTCCAGCACACTGTCCTTTACTTGCAATAAACTTTATTGTATCTTTAATAAAGTTTATTGCAAGTAAAGGACAGTGTACGAGAGTTCTCTCTTGTCTTGAAAATAAAAAACTTAAATATTGCAAAAAAAGGTTTTAAGGCTTGACTGAGGTGGAAAAGGTAGTGTAACAATAAAAAAATAAAGTGCAATGAAAAAACAGCCAGAGAGAAGGAAAAGGAAGAGCCTGTCACATTTAGGTCATGATATATGAAACATGTGTCATGCAGCCTTTTCTCCACTGAAGAAATGAAAATATCAAATCAGGGTGAATCAAGATTCTTCAAATGAATACATGACACAAACATGAATGTCCTGTTTCCATCCTGTTTTCTTTTCATGTTTGACTGGACCTCGGTTTCTTGCCAGCCAATAAGAGAATTAGCACCACTGAATGTTTAACAAAGTCCAACTCAAACTATTCACATAACAGCAATGAATGGAAATGCACATAAATTGACATTTCCCTCACATTTTCATTTTCACTGATCTTCTGGAACTTATATATAATATTTGCGTTGCATTTGGAGGGAAACTTGGGTCCTGTTTTTTTTTTTTTTTTTTTTTTTTTTTAGTTCTGGCCATGATTGGAGGTAAGATACTGGAGGTGAAATTGCGAAATTGAGCACACCCAAAATGTGGAAAATTGTGTGTATGAGCACAAAAATGGCAAGCATGGTGGACTGAAACTGGAGGTTAGTCTTTAAACTGTGATGGGTTCTTGCTGTAAAAAGAAGAGTTTGGGTTTTACCATTCATCTTCGTTTTCTCCATATTTCTCTCTATTTGTTCCAAATAACCTTGAGGGTTTGACTGTCTGAGTGCAGGTACATTTTGCTCTGTCAGACTTCTTTTTAGCAATGTTGACATGTGCTCAGCAATTAAATTGCAATGTTATCATTACCAACAGAAATCACAGCCAGAAACTATGAAAATAAGACCTAAGTTGTAATAAACAGAATTAGTCTTTAAATGTTCTTAATTCAAATCATTTCCTGCAGAGTACGAGTTGCGGCACATTGTTGCAATGCTAAATTTGTGATTTTAAAATTCACTGTGCAATGTCAGCAAATGAAAATTAAAGTTCATAGGAGGTTTTCGCTGGCAGAGAAATTTCATTTAAAGTCCTCTGTGTGCCTTTTATTTTTAACATACACCCATGCAGACTTCCCCTGCTCTACACTGGTAATCATGTTGAGGACTACAGAGGCGTAGCTGCCACAGGTAAATGATATCAGCAGGTACAGAGCATGCAGAGACCGAATGCCATTACAGGAGAAACAGCCCTAGCAGCAAGGCATCCACTCTGCTTTGAAGTGCATTTGTCACATGAAACACAGCCGTGCTTGACTTCAAAGAGGGCATTACAATAGCTCCACGCCTTTCAACTTTGATAACAACATGTTCACTGTTTCTTTAACCGTCTGCTGTCGCCACCATTTCCAGCCAGCAGACAAGCGTTTTTTTCAGAGGAGATAGAAAGGGGAGACGAGAGGAGAGGAGCTGCTGTCTGCTAGACAGTGATAATATCCCACCAACTCAGGAACTGATGAAGGTAATAGCAATTAAAATGTAACAATGGCGAGTTAATATGCTGGCTGAGCCCAAGAACAAACACACAAATACACATACATGCCTGTGAATTTAGTACACAAACACACACACACACACACACACAAGCTGCAAACAAAGACACACACATAAACAATGTCCTTTGCAAGCACATGTTTACTTTGAAACATTGTTTGATTGCCATTTTTATCTTATCTATAATAGTGGAGTTGCAATTAAATTGGCTGAAGCAACTAAAAGACACAACTGCTGTTGCCCAAAGTTTCATTTTCTGACAGACAGAGAAGAAGCTGTGCCTGCCACAATAATGTAGAGATGATAAGGGCGAGAGGACAGAAACATGAACACAATCAAACACCAATTCTAAATGCAATTACGCAGACATATATATACTCTGTCACTCTCTATTATACACACACAATGCCACACCCAAAACCTGCGGGAAGCTTAAGGAGCAATAAAAAAAAAAAGAGCACTGCAGTCCAAATAGTGAGTTGGAACCATAGACGGTACAGAGTGCCCACAAAGTCTCTTTACAATTTAAAAACTTTATTACAAAAGCAATTGATGAGATATGTTAATCAGATTTGTTCTGTGTACTCAGTGGTTATCAAAGTTTTTAATCACATTGCATTTGTGTATTTCAGGTACCCTGCTGATGAAATAGGTTCTGTTAAATAAACCCCTAAAACATGGCTACTCCTCAAGAAAAGGCACAATGTGTATCGTGGTTTATTGAAACAAAAGCGGATACGCAGACTCAGTGAAACTACAGGATTAAGTATGGAAGACATCCACCGTCACATCCGTCAATTTGTGCAAAAGATCACTGATGCCATTGCCACCATTGATGAGGCTATGCTACAGCGAACATGGCAAGAAATTGAGTACCATCTTGATGTGCTTTGCGCAACTAATGGTGCCCATATAGAGGTGTATTAAATGAGGCAAAAAAAAAAAAATCCACTTTTCATTTTGTAATAATTTCCACAGATTTGTCTATTCATTTGTTTTTGTAATAAATTTGTTAAATTGTACACCCTGTATATTAAATCGCTTGAATCACTATTTAATACTGTATATGATCTATGGTTGAAGTGAGTTGCTTCCCCCACCCCCTCCGCCAGACTCGAGGAAGCTCAGGCAGGCTGCAGGAACACTACAGGAGCACAAGACAAGCACAACACTGTAATTTGGCAACAACAAGTGACAGGAAGTGTACACTGTAAGCTGTTTACAATTGTCAATTGTCTGTCAATGTAAAGTTAAGCCTGTTATCCTGAAAACAAAAGCCCACTGCTCTAAAAATACACACTCTGCAGTTGGAGTTCAGTGACTGTCTGCCTTCCTGCCTGCCAGACTCTATTAGCATATTGCTCATGTAACCGTCATAAACATCTACTCCTTCTGAAAGATTATTAATGGTTTCTTATGACGCACAAACAGACATTTACTCATTTGGTATTAATTTGAAGTCTAATTAACATGGAACGGGCAAACAATCACAAGTTACAGACCAGAATAGAAATTTAAAAGGAGGACACAACAGCTGTAGCAGCAGCATTGTTGTCAGAGAGACTATTGTTTCAATTTAGAATGCTTTCTTAACCTCTGATGAAATATAGTCATTTAATGATTTATTAAATAAACATATTACAGAATTCTCCTTTAAATACTATGAATTAAGCTTACAAATAAAATTTCCATAATACATCATCTTCCTCTCTCCAAATCAAACCCATTATCTTAACACAGAAATGTTCTCTCACCTAAATGCACTTAAAAAGAATGACATCAACCAGCATACATACATATTTACAGGTGCACCCTTTTAAAGCAGTAGAGCTGCTGTCTCTCAGCAGGTGGTGGCGAGCGATAAAGAGGGGGAATCGACGTGGAGACAGTTAGATAAAACCACGCTGACGGACAGGGGAGAGCGCCGGCACGGAAATTGAATCGCTGAAGCGCCACATATACTTTAGCAAAAAGCAGAGAGATGGGAAGAGGCGGAGTAGAGAGGAGAGAGACAGACAAAGGAGCGAGGGATGCTTAAGGGCAGCAGCAGGACTGCACACTGGGCCAGACAGATGAGAGTTTGGGTAATAAAAGGCAGAGAGAAATTGGAGAAAGATGGAGAAGAAGAGGGAAAAGGGACTCGTGGACACTTCCATTGTATGTTGGAGACTAACAATTCTTCACAAGGCCAACTGTCAGAGCTGAAAATGAGAAAGGTGGAGGTGAAGAGGAATCATGATGGCAGCTGACGAGGGTTAAATTCTCCATGGATATAAGCGTGAGGCCTTTTTGTCACTCCTCCACTTTCCTCACATTTTTTTGTCCTATGACATTTATTCTTCCTGTTCCTCCCATGACTTTCATCAGTCTTTTGCTAAAGCACAATTCCATCAGTCCAGTGACCAGTGGTCCTCTCATCCTCTCATTAACCCCCATAACTTTTACTCCACATCAAGGTTTTCTCTGGATGTTTTTGAGGTGACAAAAACTGGAGAACATGTGAGGCATGCACAATGTACAAAGTGTGCTTAAGTGACTAAATCACAATTTGCAGTTTCAGGTTGTACATTTCTCTCTGCTGGCTCTGTTTTTTGATGAATGAAAAGAAAACAATGATGAAGAAAAAGAACTTTCCAATGTGATCAGTGAACAGGTACCAACAGGTGGATCACAAAATGCAGAATTTAAATAAAAACAATGTTAATAGAAAAGAGAAGAAATGCTAAAAATTAGGGATGTTCCTGGCGACTAATTTCCCTGTCGATTAAACGCAAAATTTAATTTAGACTAGTCGACTAGTCTAACACTAAGAAAACAGTCAGAAAGCAGTTAAAATTAAGCAGAATTTATTAATTTATAATGTTAAACACTGTCGGAAAAAATACTGTGCGTATTAAGAGCCATTTGAAGCCGTTAATCACAGTCAACAATCGCCAAATCGTACTTTAAATGCCGCTGAAAGGTGCGCTATGCGTGCTAAATATGCAGTACAAACCAAACACATTAACGTACAAACATTAGAGCAACTCACAAAATGCTTTAACTTTTCAGACCGAAGAGGATCACGGCGTCTGCAGGTAAACGACCCTGACGTTTGCAGCTCACAGCAGCAGCTGCGCCTGCACGTTTGTGTCTGTGTTTAATGTGTGCACGTTTCTCCAGTCGAGTGATTATATATCAGCTTATTCTGTCACAGTCTACATTCAACATTATTTCCATTTTCTAGATTAAAACACTGCCAAACCGCGCTGGTTTTACGAACTGTCATCTAAACATCCGGGGTTGCCTAGGTGATCCGGGCGTACACGCTGGACGAGAGAGGCTGCCGTCAGGGCCGCGGCCCCGACTAGTGGCGGGCAGCTGCATGAGGCGACAGATAACCGGCATCGTGCATGAATGAAATATTGATAAATATTTTAAACGACTAGTAATTCCGGTGCCGACTAGTTAGGGAGCGGACGTTTAATCGTATAGTCGACTAATCGCGCGCATCCCTAGCTAAAATCCAATAAAAACATATGTTATTGTTGTCCAGTGTAGAAGTCAAAGAAATCAATCAAAAATAAGAGCCTTTGTATTTCTGTTGGAATTGCCAACAAAAGGTGGCAGCTAATAATAAAGAGTTGGCCTGCCTTCACATATGTATACGTATTTCAATTCAATGTATTTAAAATGCTTTAAGAGCTTGTATTTGTGTTTTTGAAATACCTAAAATTCATTATTTATTGTGTTATTTTATTCATTAACCAGGTTTAAACTGGTGAAAAAAGACCCATGTAACAATGAGCCCAATCGCAGTACTTGACTAAATGCAAGTGAATTACGTGACTTGTCCTGTAAGGTCAAGTAACGCGCTCATTGTAAACTATCATATTTCATTTGTATTCCTCAAGGGAAGAAGCTGCTTTGGTGTTTGGTGCAAATTTCCTCAAAGATAAACCAACCAGCATGCACTAATGAATTCGCAGCCTCCCACCTCCAAAAGATCCTGCTTGGGCACTTCAGCAGAGCTGATTTCCGGCATAGATCCGCAATATGTACGTTTATAGAAAATTTATACTCCAAACAAAGAGGGCATATTGGCAGTGTAACCACTAACTGCTGCTAAGTGTAGTTATTGTTACCTAGTAGACTCAGCGGCCTCCCAGTGAACATGACCAGGAAAGGACTGAGCACATCCTCCAAGACCAATAGAGGCCAGTCTGATGCCAGGGAATACAGGACTGAGGTGATTTGCTGTGGCAGGTTCAGACAGGGACAGAAGAAGTGTGAAGCAAGAGAGGAGGGGGGCGGTGTTCATGGTTCAGTGTCCACGTCTTTGACATAATGTCAGAACTGTTATTTCTTCACATTTTACTCAATTTATGTTTTAAATTGAAATTCTTAAGTGTTGCTACTTAAGGCTAAAAAATGCCACAAATCTCATAAATTATCAGTTTGTATGGAATAGGCTATATTTTTGTATTTCCAAATTACAAAATACTTGTTTTTAATTAAATCCATTTGATTAAGAAGTATTTGCAATTTGTAACATTTGTTTTATGTATTTGTGCCCATCTCAGCATATGAACGCACACTGCATCACACAATCCCCTGAGGTGTACAATTATCAGGCATCGAGCATCTGGGCAGGCCGCTTTAGAGAAGCTATTAGCTAACAGAGTCCTCGTATCTCCAGGGGTTTAATGCACTCTCAAGGAGATGGCGGACACAGATTAAATACATCTAATCTCACAACTCAATAAAAATGACTCTTGTCAACATGTAAGTTTATCAAACAGTTAAAATGAAAAAAGGGAGTTGTGAATTAAATACAGTTAATACTGGTTTCGAAAGGGTGCAGCAGCGGTTTAATCCAAAAA
>JAJHUR010095686.1:1749-21010 GCA_027495735.1 Lutjanus campechanus | reverse complement strand
TTCACTGCCATTGTACAGGGATGAGGCTGCTACCCTGTTTCTCCTAAAACTCCAGGATTGTTTTGTGAACTGAAGACCTTCACCCATCATCACATCGGCATAATGGTGAGTACATACTGAGAGGCTTATTCTAACAAGGTGGAATATCGCTTTAAGGCTCAAATCCACACACATACACACACACCTTGTGGCCCTTTAGTTTTAAGTAAATCCACCTGCTGAAGTCTGAACCTATTTGTCTGAAATAGAGATATGAAGAAATATGGCACCAGTGGGTGTTAGAGGGGATGATATATTGGCCAGCATTCAGACCCTCTCTGCAGGGCTAGAAATTATTAAAGGTCATACTGTCAGAAGTCTATAAAAAATATAAGAGAAGTACATTGTTTGGTGAATGGGGGGCCTGGGGTTCAAATCCTGAGTGTCTTTCTGGTCCCTGGGCTCTTTGTGTTTTTCTTTTCCACCTCTTACAGGAATACTGAGTACTGCACAAGTCACAGTTGATTATTTTTTAGCTGCCAAAAGCTGTAAATATGCATACAGTATAGTCATATTTGACCTATAATTCTAAAAAGGACAAGTACTCTCATTTTAAAGGGTATCCACTGAGCTGTTACTTTAAATGGAGTTGAGAAATCTCCAGAACCCTCCCTTCCATGAGCACAGTTCAGCCACCCAAAGATAACAATTAGTAATGAGGAACTGACATATTTGAGATGACATCAACCTTTAAGCAGCACTTGCATCTGTGAAGACACATTATCTGCCACAAGAGGGCACTCTCTTTATATAAAATGGCAAATAAATACACCTCCATGGTACTACATTAAAAATATGGTTACATTTTATTTTAAAGGGTGTGCATAAGTCATTATACTGTCATAACCATGTCAAGACACCTGTCATTAATATGAGGGAGCCTATGAATGTTTTTGATTGTTGTCACTGAGTGTCATCTGGTCAATTACATAATTTTTAATACAAAGCTGACATTGTTTGAGATGTCTTTGTTATGACAACTTGACATTAACCATGACAACATAACCTGACAATGTCTTTGACAGGCCGTCATGAAACCATTATGATTGTGTCATGAATGTTTTCCTTGACCTTAAGTAAAATGGTACAATTTTTGACTTATCATAAAGATGTCATTACAGCAGTTTTATTACACTGTTAAATGGTTTTTGTAGTGGTGTCATAAATTATGTCCTGGACTTCAACTAAAGTGGTACCATCTGGACCTGTCATGAAGATGTCATTAAATGTTATGAGGCCGGTTTGACACAAGAGTACAGTACAAAGGTGATTTAGCTTTCAGAGTTAGTTGATGGACAGATAGTGGTTGGCTAGTTTTTTGCTAAAGTAGGCTAATCTTAGCACTGTTGGCCTAACATTAAGACATCTTAATGACAAAGGGTGCCACTTTACCTTAAAGTCAAAGAAATTATTCATGATACATTTATTGTCTCATGACAGCCAGTGTCAAAACCAACCACATATGACAGTTTAATGTGACGTTTAAAGCTAAACAGCCTCTTTAGGTCTGATCATGTCAGGTTGTCATGACAAACACACTAACAGGTTATGTTGTCTTGGTTAATGTCAAATTGTCATAACAATGACATCTAAAACAATGTCGACCTTGCATTAAAAATTTACATAATTAACAATAAAAGCACACATTGACAGAATGAAACTTAATGACCACAGTCATAAACATTCATAAAGACTCTTGTATGTTCATGTCAGGTGTCGTGACATGGTTATGTCAGTGTAATGGCACTCTTATACACACCCCTTCAAATGAAGTGCTACCAAAAATATGAAGGGATCATTTGTTTCAATGATGATTTCTAAAATAATATAAACTCTGAACCAAAGGTTACAATACCGTGTGCTAACCCAAGTCAGTATTAAAAATAAGACGTGTCATTGCCCCATTGTTGGCCTTGACTAGAGCAAATCACCACTAAAGCACAAGAATGCTGAAAGATTACTCTTGATCCCACAGTAATATAACCAAACAAACCACTGTCAATTCCAGGCTGGGTTTCTTCAGGACATGCCCATTCTATTATACCTAGCTTATTTTCCCTACAGGGTGAGGTAAAAGAAAAAAATCTACCCTGACTTTGTCTCACATGTCTCTCAGCAGTAGGTCATGTGCTTTCTAAAGGCTGACCAACATTGTAAGCTTTGTTGCCAAAATATACTGTGGGCTTCCTATCAGAATCAGCATCATGAAGAGCAGGGTGTGTTGCGCAACCACAGGAAAGGTGCTCAACACCATAGATTGAAAAGGCATGAGTCAACACTGTGGTATTGTTTTGTTATCAGCATTTGTTCCAAGCAAAGTGAATGCATTATACAGTGGTTGTAGTTCAAATTATTATCACATTATTTCTCTCAACCAATGATTGATTGATTGATTGATTATAATTGCTCTGAGGCCTAGCTCTTTTCTGATGAGGAAACACTTGGTGGTCACAAACATCAGTCAAGTTCATGGCAGTTAGTCAGATAGTCATGAAATATGATCCTATTTTTCACAACACTGCACGACTTTCAAAATAATAAGGACAAATGCAGTATAGAGGTTAGTAATAGTATAGTTATAGTAGTGATAGTTTTGTGCCTTATTTTGGAAGTCAAATGAGAAGTGTAGATGAAACATTAGTTTGAAAATCATGATGAGTGTCTCTAAAAAATTGAAAATGATGTTATTGTACACAAATATAAGAGATGAACTTGTGTGACTGTTGCATGAACTGCTGTGAGATGACGGTGCAAATATTCAAGAAGGGGGTCAAGTTTGTGTTATATTACTCTCACGCTGTTGCGAGTTGAGAAACAATTCCACAAGATTAGTTAAGAAAGCTACATCTTCAATTGCCATTAATACATCAGTAAAACTTCGCTCTAACTCGTCCCTTAGTAAATAAAAAGTTGTGTATGCAAACTTTCCAAACTTTTTTGAAACGCCAAAATACAGAAAAATAATGTGTTAATGGCAAACATTTGAATATCACTCTGTTTGAATAACTGATCATTTGGATGCTAAAGAATAATGTGCTGCACTATTTGTTAACTTGAGTAAACCAGTTAATACTGCAGATTACACAATACTTTACACGCTGCTGGCACTTGGACTTGATGACTCTGCTGTTATCTGTTCATTAGTCTTTTATTACACCTCAGGATGTGTTTGCTAATATCTGGAGTTTGTGGTAAGACTCTGTGGTAAGATTCTGAATAACATCCTGTTCAACCAGAAAAAACTCTAAATATCATTTTATGCAGATGACACTTTCCAAAGTATCTTGGTCCCTAACATTGGTCCCAAAGATTAAGCTTTAGACGTGGCTCTCATTAACATTGTACAAAACTATTTACTGCTCAGTGCACTATAGTTTTATTTTTGTGCCCAAAGATATTGTCACAATAGAAATGTATGTGCCCATGTTATTTTTGGGGTGGTTGTGCCTTTGATTGATAGTACAGAAGATATGACAGAGAAGGGGGGAAAGAGTGAGGAGACACGCAGGCTGGAATCATACCTGAGGACACAGCCTCAGTACATGGGGTGCACACTGTACCAACGAGGCTATCAGGGGCCCCGATGCCTACACTATGATCCCCTAAAACTCTCAGGTTGCAATGCTTCTCTTTTGTTGGACTGTTTTCTTAAAAGAAAATGTCAATCATGACTCAAAATAATGATCATTCACAGTTTTGACCTATGTTAATTGAAATGGATGACAGAAAGCTAGTCTTTTTTGTTTTCAAAGAAGCAGTCTTAGAGGATATAAAGACATCTTTTAAAGCTTTGGGGGAGTAAGAAGCTACAATTTAAACACTCTGAGTTTTTGATTTGAAAAGTTCACAAGATTTGTACATGAAGACTGTTCAGTAAGAACATCCTGACCTGACTCAAGAGGAGTGGCAGCAATGCTATCAAAAATTGAATTACATCAGTACAGTGCTAGTTCCTCCTCTGACTACACCCTAATGCTACTGTGTCTAATGCGCTCTTGACAAGATTGTGGCGGTTGTGGATCAAGACGTTGAGTGGGTCATGCACTGACACGGGGTTGGCACTTCAGTCCCCACCTTCTCCTGTCCACAGGTCAGTATCATGAGGTAAGACACAGAACCCTAGGTTGCTCTGCAACCACTGGGGATGGACAAGCCAGTGCATCCCTAACTGTCAGTCCCAAGCTAAGATAAAATGTGAAGAGTTGTGTTAGGGAGGGCATAAAAAGCCAAAGCCAAATCAAAAGATTTCTTGATAGGACAGCCTTGGATTCACCAAAATATCACTCTGTAATCATAAATACCAAAGTGCCTGATGCGGATCCTCTCTGAGAACAAGTCTGAAGAAGTGGTCTACCTGAATGACAGCTTTCTACCTAGTTATCACAATACATCCACCATGAAATGGTACAGTAAATGGATTTTTTGATACTGCATCAAGTCAATAGAGTGAATGTTAATAAAGGAAATATGTTGATAGGAAACTAATCTAACATTTATTTTAAGATATTATCTGCGAGACCAAGATAGGAAATAAACACGTGTAAGCTGCCTAAAATAAAAAGGGGACGGTTTGTGACTGACAAGAATAAAGATATGGCCAAGAAAAAGGGAAATGACTTAACTAGTTCATGAGAAATGAGATGATAGGAATGATAGACAATTTTGAGACTGATAATGTAATAGTGTAATTTTAGCTTGTGGAGGCTGTAATCATCTAACAGAGAATGTCCATATAGGGACAAAAAGAAAGATTGTATGATTTTCCGTAACCAAAACAATCCACATGCCAGGTTTTGGTCCTGGAACACAGACATGATGCACCACAGTCTGGTGGGACTCGGTTTACCTCTTA
This sequence comes from Lutjanus campechanus, assembly GCA_027495735.1. Lineage (NCBI taxonomy): Eukaryota > Metazoa > Chordata > Actinopteri > Lutjaniformes > Lutjanidae > Lutjanus > Lutjanus campechanus. The sequence goes on along the minus strand of JAJHUR010095686.1, from coordinate 16,119 downwards.
CACAGAGAAAAACTTTTGAAAAAGTGGGATAATGAAAGTTATGAAAAAAAGAGTTCTGATAAAGCAATTACTTAAAATATGAAAATGGATTAAAGATGCTGCCTGAAACATGTGGTGAACACAGTAAAATAGTCGCAGTTTGGTTTGGTTTAGGCAGAAAAACTAATTGATTAGGTTTAGGAAAAGATCATGGCTTGGGTCCTGACACTCAAAGATCATGACACACATAACATTATGTATCCTAAAACTACAACAGATAACACTGACTTTTTGTTCTACATGGGACACGAACCATGACCTCCTGGGTGAAAATCTTCTTTTTTGGATCCATCCATCCACCCAACCTCTTTCCAAATATGGACTTTATGGCTCTTTATACTCACCTGACACGGATGGGTTGACGCTGAAGGTACTCAAAAGCCCAGTACGTCTTGTATAGACTCTAAAGGCATCAGTCTGAGATGTGACAAAGTATCTGCATTTGACAACGTGGTAATGAAACAGTTTTGATTCATAATAAACTATATGAGTAGTTCCCAAAGTGGGGGGCAGGCCCAACTAGTGGAACATGGAGCCACTGCAGATGGGCTGATCATGGGGGAAAACATGGACCGAAACTAAGTTTATTGACAACTATTTATGTCGGGAAAACAAACAAACAAGAGTGCTGATTCTATGTTGACCTTTATTTCACTAAAATTCAACTTGGACTCTTTTTTATTAATTGCTTCCTCTGTCATAGTTAATGATTGATTTTTTTTAAAAAAAGTGGGGTGTGGGGGTTTAAACTTTTTTCGGCTTCTGAAACGGGGCATGCCAGAAAAAGCTTATGAACCACTAAACTATATAATCCGGTGTATGGATTTTTAAAAAAAACTGAAATAAGTTAATTGAGATAACAATAGTGAATAAAATGTGCTGATCTGACACTAATCTGTCATTTGTTTTAAGAAATATTAGACAGAAATCAAGAGGAGAAATAAATGTTTGTGTGAGGGAGTTGACTGAAAAACAAAAAGGAGAACCTTGACGCAGTGTGGAAAGTACCAGTACTGAGGTGTTAGTTCATTATCATATCTTGCCGATTTCGTAATTAATCAATGCCCAAATAAGTACAAGCAGAAACAGGGGTATATAAACCCTAAAATTTGGAGAAGTAATCAGACTCAAAATATAGTGGACACAGCAGCGCTCAAAACTGAGACTTAACTGAGAGTAAGAATAAATATTGAAAGAAAAAAGGAGGAATGCAGATTGGACAGCTAGCCTCAGGAAAAATGAATGCTACCAGATAGTGTTTTGGATAAGTCTCATTGTTTTAGTCAGTTTTGCCTGCAACAACCAGATTTTCTTTTTGTGCATTTCTGAGTGTGCCATTTTTGCTTGAGACCTGCCATATTCTTCAGCTCTTAAGAGACTGTAAGTACAACTTTAAAATAAAGTTTGGAAAGGAATCGATAATTCTCTTATTCATCACTCCACACTCCAACTGCTTATTGTTGTACATGATTAGTTCACAATGAAAACTGTAATTAGGTATGCCTAACTATGTCTGTTAGTATGCTTTAACACAATTCAAAATAATTTGCATCAAAGTATCTATAGTCTGCCCTGATGTGCCAAGTGCAGACTGTAGATGAAAACGCTATTGGTTGCAGATTTCCCTCACAGGAAAATAAGACTTGTAGCTTAACTTACTTTACAGCAACAACATTAAAGAGGGTGCTGCAGGATAAAGGCCAGTGCAGTGCTGGCAAAGTGGAAGTGGAGGAGGCTTTATGAAAATGACAGTTAGCAAACAGATGACTCCATTCTGCACCAGTCTTTTCTCTTTTTACAGCCATTGTGCAATAACTATCGACTAGTCTAGGCTAGTTGATTTACGAGCGGCACTCACCAACAACGCCACAATTACTGTAGTGGCACAGGTGAACTGAATGCTGTTTCACTGACAGTCAACACACGGTTGGCTTGATCTGCAATTGACCCCTCTGAAAGATGAAGGTGGCATATTTGAAACACCAGTCTTCAATGGGATATGATATAGGTTTCCAGGCTGTCTATTTTTTTGCTGAGCCATTGCTGTTAGTGTGTCCTTGCCAGGATTAGATTTCAGACTTAATTTTCTAGTATCTGCATATTAATTCTGCAGGCTTGCAATGATGCATGATTTCTTGCACTGCAATCAGATTAAACACATAGATGTGGCCAGGAGACCTGCGTGGAGAGCATGGTTTCACATGGAACATGATGTCACCGAGATTAGATGAAACCATAACCTTTTTGTATTTGGCTCCTGGTTATGGCATGTCTTTTATGAGTTCATTGCTGCAATTCAACTGCTGCTACTTCTTTACAATTCCTATTACTGTGACTATAATTATTTTATTGTGCTGTTCATGTACACGCTGCTGCACTTCGGACCACCTTGTTATCTTTAATCTGTACAGTGTTTTGTACTGTCTTGTCATGGTTTCATTTATTTATTTACTAGTATGATTCTAGTGGTGATTTTATTGTGTAGGATTTTTTTTCTCTTTTTGATTTTCACTATTGCTATTGTCTACAGTGTGACTTGAGTACCTCATTTTGTTTTGTCATGTTCAACATTTTCTGAAATGACAATAAAGCATCTTTATCCTTTATTTTCTAAAATGAACACAAAGGTTTGCAACAACTGCTGGAGCAGCCAATAACAGATTAAATTTGGCTGAATATTTAAAAAAAAAAATCTAACATTTAGATATGTATGACCCTTGTTTCAACCTGCAAACACAAGCTATTCATATCCACTTTAATACAACATGAAGGCTGCCCTGAGATTCTGAACTGGTGTGCAAGATGACATGACATAACATGGACGTACAGTTAGAAAGTAACCTATTAAGTCTGCTGGTGTTTTGTTTGTCTTAGCTTTCCATATTCTATGTGCAAATGACATTCTTTATGCAAAGTGCCTGTGTGCCCCAGCCATACATGGAATGGCTATTGTGGCTGGATTTTCCAGCCATTTCATAGTCAAGGCACCAGTACCCTCACAACTCAGTGTTTACTGTTTCCTCTGTGCAGATAGTGGCTGCACCTGCTCATGGTCACACTCCCTACTCACGCTACCAACAACTGCTAGACAACGGCTACAGCATGGTAAGTGTTTTCTTGACAGATACAATATTTATGTTGTAGCTCTGGACCTAAAATTAGTTTCTATCTGAATCTGTTATTGAAAATTGTCCTTAATGTTCAAAGTCACAAGCGTTTCTTTCTGTCGTTACTCACCCGTTTCTTTCCCTTTCCATTCCTTTCCCCCCTACTTCGCTCCCTTCTCCTCTCTTCTCATCTCCTCTATTTTCTCCTCTTCCTCTTCTCTGTTGCCCTGTCCTCTCTCCTCCCCTCTTCTCAGGTGCTCAACTGTACACTGATAGCTGACATGCTGGAGATGTACTATCTGTCACCATTTTACGGCATTGAGTTCTGCATTGGTTTTCCTGGCAACCTTTTGGTTGTACTCGGCTACATTTTTTGTTTGACGGAGTGGCAGAGCTGCAACATTTACCTCTTTAACCTGGCAGTCTCCGATCTTATCTTCCTCTGCACACTGCCACGCCTCTCGTACCTCTATGCAAACCACCAATCAGAAAAAAATCCCTATGCTTGTATTATCAACCGCTACATCCTGCATGTCAATCTTTACTCTTCCATCCTCTTCATGGTTTGGCTCAGCATGGACCGATACCTGCTCATAAAACATCCGACACGGAACCACTACCTGCTGAGGCCACAAGCAGCTCTGATTGTGAGTGGGCTAAGCTGGCTAGCTGTTAATGTGGAAGTTGCTCCAATGATAGCACTGATGGTCCAGGACCTGCATAAGGTTAACTGGAGTCGCTGCACAGATTTTGGAAGCCTACAAGGTGAGATCAATACATTAGGCTACAGTCTGGGACTAACCTTTACTGGTTACATTTTCCCTCTGCTTGGACTTTGTGGGTTCTCCTACCAAATCGCAAGTCTGCTCCGTGCCCAGGAAAGGGCTCTACAGCGCAGGACAACATCATTCAAGCGGCCTCTCAGGGTTGTTGCATCAGCTGCAGCCATGTTCCTGGTTCTCTACACTCCTTATCATGTGCTGAGAAACGTCAGAATAGCATCTTGGCAGGTCTGGTCAGAGCGGTGTTCAAGGATGTACATAGCCATAGAAAGCCTGTACATTCTGGCCCGACCATTGGCCTTCTTACACAGTGTCATCAACCCTGTTTTCTACTTTCTCATGGGTGACAAATTCAGAGAGCTACTATTCACTAAGCTCAGAAAGCTGGTCAGAAAGACAGAACCAACCTGACAAAATTCAACCCAAGATGCCTGTTTCCCAAAAAAAGAGATGTGCCTTAATTATTTAATATCTTCACTGATATAATTTGTCATCTATTAACTTATTGTCAAGCTTTCTATTAATGATGTGAATAGTTTGTTGTAGTGACCATACCAATATTGTATTATTACAAGATTGCATGATTACATTTGATTACAAGTGATAAAACAATGTCAGGAAATCCATAGATTGGAACTGAGACAAAGCTGTGTTTCATGTTGACAAAGTAAAATCATTTTTGTTTAAGCCTATGTATAAACTGTATGTGCAGGTAGGTTGCTGTTTGTAGTTGTGTCTGTCTTTGTGGAAATTATCCATATTTATAATCAGATGCTATTGGAGATGCATATTTTGTCGTTCTTACTACTTTTTTTGGGATGTTTGTGCATTTAAGTCAATATGATATTTATAACCTTTTATTGTAATAAATTGAGGGATGTTAATGACTCATTTTTTATCAATTAACCACTGTTAAGAATATAACCAACAGTGTATGTTTTGTGTACCCTTTCTCCAGAGCTCACAGGTTTTCTCATAAGTTGGTTTGATCTTCCTTGTTAGTTTAGAAACGGCAGTAACTGCACCCCATTTGACATTGTTTAGAGGCATTTGTTGAATAAGGAAAGAGCAGCTGTTTTGATTGAGTGCTTTATTGTTTTATTATTCTGTTTGTCTAAACTGTTTATGCTTTATGAATTGAGTGTCTCACATAATTAAAGTGCCACTATATATTTAAATAAAACTTAAACTGAGAAAAAGATGTGCATTTTTTTACTTTTCAATTATCAATGATTAATCGATTCATAGATTGTTGACATTTTCAACTACTAGTTAAAAAAATGCATATATATATATATATGTATATATATATATACATGTAGATCCTATATAAAGAGATGTTTTTATGATGAGGACAACATGCAATGTTGTTCAAAGGCCGAATCGTTCTTACTGGGATTTCAGGACTCCCCATCAGCACAGTAAGTCAGTCATACAACAGTAAAGACTTTTCAAATACACTTATTTGCATTAGTCGTTACTGCTTCAATGTGGGTTTCTTTGTTGTTACAGCATGATCAATAGCCTTTTTTTTTTTTTCCAAAACCACCTTAAAAAGCAGGACTAAAATTAAACCAAACTTTATAACAGTAATGTTAATTTCAGAAAGCAATTTTTAAGACTTGTCAAAATCACATTTAATACATTTTAAGGCATAAAATTCAGATTACGGGATTGGATTTTAGACTATTTAAAGACCTGCAGAAACCCTGCTTAAAAAACATCATTGACACCTACTTGTTTTTTCTCCTACCTGCTAGTAGGCAACTTCTTGCCTCTGTATGGTAGGTTGGTTATTGACCCTATTTAGCATGGATATAAATACAGGTGTGCTTTGAGATTTTGGCCTGCCCTTTGGTGTGTTTTGGGTACCAAAGATTGAAAAAACATTGGTCTATGATGTAACAGAGTTTTGAGTTTGCCTTTGGTGGATTTTTTCCGAGAATTTTTCCTGCAGCTCATTTTCTGTGAGTATTTCTAAGAACTTTTGTTGCTTTTTTCTTCCTCAGCACTCTCTGTGTATATCTTCCCCATCTGCAGTTTTTTGAAATGAGATATTCTACTACACAAACATAGAAAAGAAGTGCATTTGTTGACTTTTACACACACTAAAAGAGGATACAGATGATCATCCTGAAAATCAGTCAAGGAAAGCATTTTCATTTTGATCTCTGTTGTTGGTTTGTTTTTTCATGGATTTAAATGATCCCAGTGTGCTGAGTTAGCTGAGTAGCACCTGACATTGGAACCTTTTTAAGTGAGTCATCAGCAGGATTTTCGCTGTTATTTTAAAACGCTCCTCATTGTTTTTCAAATGTTTATTGTGTTATTTTCTGAGTAGTGTTAGGGCTTTTAACAAAAAATGTACCTGGCAGGCACAAAAGATGGAGAATTGAAGCGTTTGAATTTGGCTGTAGCATACATGGTGAATCATTGGTTTTATTTGGGGGAAAGTGTGTATTTGTACCAAATAAAAATCTCAATAAAAATCTTAGAAAAGAAAAGGTAGTTTTTGTGTCCTTCTCTTTCTTTCCTGTATCACATCAGTTACTCTGGAGCTCCAATTTCAAAAACATTCTATCACTACTTTGAAAATAAAATAGCTGTAAAATTAGTGTTGCCGTTTGGAAAATATTGAGTCATGCTCTTGTTTTGACACACAACATATTCTTTTCCATAAACCTGTTTTGTTTGGTCTGGTGCATTAAAACCACTTAATATATTCTAATGATGTTGTAATATAAATTTCTAAAGTGGGAGCCATCCAGAGGTCTCAGCTCTTGTGAAAGCCCTCTTCATATCAGTGACCTTTGGTGCTTACTTAGGATGAATCCCCGTTAAACACCCTTAACTTCATAGAGCTTTAATACAACCGACAAGATCAGGTGCTTTCTTTCACTCATGACTAATCACACCATGCTTGATCTGTCATTTCATTTACATTGGCATATCTCCTGGAATGAGCAAAGAAAAGAAGCAAGGATGAAAACTCAGGCCGTGTTCTGTCTGTAAATTTCAAGTTTCATAATAAAAGCCAGTGGGGTGATATTGAGCCAAAGCATATGAGAAAACGCAGCAGAAAAGTACATCTGAGGACACACTGAAACCTGAAGCTCTGCACTGCAAATAATGTGCTGTCCTTATGAAGGTTGTAACAATACCCTGGTATGATAATTCAATATATTTCATTTCAGACATCTGAGGACACTGAGGCAACAAGAGCTTTACAGGGCACCTGGTCTTTATACAGATTTTTAGGAAGGTTGCTGTATGTTAGTATGTAACTAATGGTTTCTTAAATAAAATACTTATTCTTGGTAGTAATAATGTTGTGATCAAATGTATGCAAATGATTGTATAAGTCACCAACATTTGTGTCAGATTAAAAATAAACTAGAAGAGTCCAGTCAATAGAGTCCAGATGCCTGCCAGGCAACAGATGATGAAGCACCTACTGCAATGCCACCACAACTGCCAGATGCAACCAGCTACATCAATACACATTTGTCGTCCAGTTTACATCCATTTCTGACCAGACTCATATAACATAGGCAGTGAAGACTTTCAAGACTTAATAAAAAACTTAAAACTATATTGGCCTGTAACTTTGAAGGAATTTAAGACAAGCAATTAAGTGTATTTTTTGGTAAAATGGACATAATCACAATCTATTTATGATTCCAGTAAATAATTTCAAGTAACATGCTGTCGTCACGTCACAAAGAGACTGTGTCTACAGAGGACTGAGAGCTGAACATTATGATGTCACAGTGAAGTTGACCTTTGAACTTTTGGTTATAAAATGTCATCCAATCATCATTTTAGCCTATAACATATTTGTGTGTAATTTTGTCATAATCGGCATGTGAATTCTTAAGTTGTGGGTAAGAATGTGTTTAGTGAGGTCACAGTAACACTGACCTTTGACCACTAAAATCAAGTTCATCCTTGAGTACAAGAGCATGCTTGTGCCAAGTCTGAAGAAATTCCCTCAAGGAGTTCTTGAGATATCACGTTCACAAGAATAGAATGACCTGAAAATATAATGCCATGACGTGGAGCCATAAAAAAAAAGTTTTTTTCAAAAATTCTGAATCACAAAGTGCTTCCTTCAGCATATAGTCATGAATGTGCACAAAAAATTAGGCTTTCTGGTCCAGTAGTATGCAAGATTAGCTGCAGACAAGTAATCATAATAAAGAAAATGAATCTACCATTTCTGGCTTTGGCTGCAAACCTCTCAGTATTTGACCTTTGAAAATGACATGATTTATTTTCAAGCCTTATGAACAGCATTGGACCAAACCAAAGAGAAAATCATGTTTACACAAAGTGCATATTTGCAGGAGCAGTGTGTGGACGCTTACTCATGCTTACTCACATTCCTATGTGTGAGCACAGTAAGCACTTGTGCACCTTCTCTACTGTATGTTAAGTATAATCTGTGCAAAACCACTATATGTTAGTAACAGTTTCAAGGAATCATCTGCCATAATCCATTTCACGTTACTGTTATTAGCCCTCCATAGCAGTGAAGGAATTTGGGAACAGTTCCGCTATTTCACCTAAAGAGGGATAAATAAGTGCATACACATAAAGCACACACACACATCTGCACACAGGGCCAGCACACAGAAGAATATGACAGCTTAGTGTAGCACAAAAATAGTCCACTCTACGCCCAGGAGGCATGGAGTGTTTTGTTTAATGTGTCCTGATGAACGAGTTTGACCTATTTGAATCATCCTTTTGTTATAAATGGTGTGTTCACACTCATGCATCATCCTCTTTGCTATCCAGAAAAATGCTACTTTTTTTTTTCCAACCGCTCGCATTGAACGTGTGTAGGTGTTTTTGGTAGATCTGTCGACACAGTAGTCTGCAGTATGTTTGCAGATCAACTGTACTCTCCCACTCGGCTATATGAACTCTCAACAGATCAAACAGGAGCGCCTTCACATACAGTAACTGGCGCCAAGTGGATTTAGTGTGTCTGAGTCTATACAGAAAATCCTTCTCAGCATATTGTTCTTTTCACTTTCAGCACAGTAATATACTTGTCAACATCATAGAACAGGTAGTAATGATGTTGACAAGTTCAAAGAAGTTGTGATGCTGTGTATACTTTAAATAAAAATAGAATGCAAATCCTTTTTGACTTGTATGCAATTGAATACAGTAGAAAGATAAGATATATGATATATGTGTATATGTGTGTATATAATGTTGAAACTGATAAACTTTATTGTTTTTTTGTAAATATACACTCATTCTGAATTTGATGCCTGCAACACGTTTAAAACAAGTTGGGAAAGGGGAAACAAAAGACTGTGAAACTTGTGGAATGCTTAAAAACCACCAGCTTGAAACATTCCACAGGTGAACAGGTTACTCACTAACAAGTGATAGTCTCATGATTGTGTATGAAACGAGGTTCACCACTTTGTGAAAAACTGCATGGGCAAATAGCCCACTGGTTTAAGAACATTTGGGATTTCACCATCTACAATCCATAATATCATTAAAAGATACAAAGAATCTCTGCATGTGTGACCTTTGACTCAAGCAGCACTGCGTTAAAAACTGACATCACTATATAAAGGGATATTACTGTACTACATGAGCTTGAAAATGCTTTGCAAAACTGTTGTAAGTAGCCACAGTTTGTCACTGCATCTACAAATGCAAATTAAGGCTCTATCATGCAAAGCTAAAATCATATAACAACAACATCCAGAAATGCCACCAACTTCTCTTGGCCCAAGCTCAACTGAGATGGACTGATAAAAAAATGGACTAGTGTGCAGTGGCCACATTTTATCAGACATTTAACACATTGTTTTTGGAAATCATGGACTTTGTGTCCTTTGTGGCTAAAGAGGAGAAGGACCGTCCAGACTGTTACCGGCACCAAGTTCAAAAGCCACCATGTGTGATGATATGAGGGTGTGTTAGTGCCCATGGCTAACTTGCACATCTGTGAAGGCACCATTGATGCTGAAAGTTTTGAAGCAACATATGCTGCCATCCAGACTTTTTCAGGGATGCCCCTGCTTATTTCAGCAAGACAATGCCAAGGCTCATTCTGCATGTGTTACAACAGGGTTTCATTGTAGAAGAGTTCAGGTACTAGACTGGCCTACCTGACAGTCCAGACCTGTCTCCTATTGAAAATGTGTGGCTCATTATAAAGCTCAAAATACGAGAAAACAGAAACCCCAGACTGCTGAACACTTGAAATTGAATATCAACCAAGAACAGCAAAAGAATTTCACTTTTAGAACTTCAACAATTAGTGTCCTCAGTTCCCAAACGCTTACTGAGTGTTATTAAAAGAAAGGTTGATGTATCATAGTGGTAAACATGCCTCTATCCCAACTTTTTTGGAACTTGTTGCAGGCATCAAATTCAGAATGAGTGAAGTTAATCAGTTTGAACATTAAACTTGTTTCTGTTCTGTATTCAGCTGAATATAGGTAGTATTTGCAAATCACTGAATTCTGTTTTTATTTACATTTTTACATAGCATTCCAACTTTTTTGGAATTGGGGTTTACACATCTATTCTACTATGTCTTCTTTACACGGTATGTGATTGTACACACACAAGCACAACTGATCAATAGGTAAAGGTTAAGTCAATTTATTGACAGGTAACATTAAAATTAAAAATTATGCAAATCATAATTTCTCCAAGAGGGAATCCAAAACAAAAATAGAAGTAATCATATTTACAATTCAGAATGTAGCAGTGCTTAAGCAAATGACAAAAAAAAAAAACAGCTGTAAAGCCGTCACTTATTGAGAAATTTACAAACATCATGTGATTGTGTATTTTCTTTGTGAAAATGAGAAACTGATAAAAAAAAAAAAACACACACACACATTCAAGACATTCAAACAATGACATGCCTAAAAGCTGACAATTTCAGCTGTTTCATATCAACTGTGACCCTCAGTAAAGCTTTAAAACAATGAGACATTGTAGAACAGAGACATTTATATAAAGGATTTTTTTTTTGGTAACCTTTTACCTCCCTGTTATCTTTTAGTTAGTCATCATGTGCAGAGAAGTCTCAGGATGATGTCATGCACAGACAAAAAAAATGGGAGAGACAAGTGAATGGTTTCAAGCCACCTCATATGATTGCTGGGCCTCAGGGAAAGATAAATGCAAACACATTCCCCATGAATGTTGTTAAAACAGATGTTCAGGGACTAAAAGTTGACTGAGGACTAACAAACTGCAGTCACAGACCAGACACAGACCAGATATATGGGTACAGTCTTAGTGCCAGCCTCCTGTCTAGACTCTATTTCCTATTACAATTTTCATCATGAAACTGGCACTTGGTCTTGCAACTTCATCTAACAAAAAGCAGCCTTTGCATCTTTGCTTATACTCATAACACAAAGCTAGGTCTAAATTGGGAGCTATACTAGCTTATTTACTGTTAACGTGTAGCTGGTCAAATTTATGATTCAGTGAGTATTATTCTTATTCCCAAATGACTGCACTTATTGGGTGACCACACACGTAAAGCTTTTTACTCACACTACAATAAAATCATGCTTAAACAAAGATGGGATTAGTACTCACACACATATCCCTATAAATCTTATTAAAGGGAACTCTTGAGATGCTGAGACGTGTGGTGTGCTGTAAAGATTAAGGCTTCAAATGAAATGTTGCCTAAATTCCCTCTTAGACATTATCCCTCTCTTTGCCATTCTGCTACATCACACTCGGCTAAGCTCACAAAAACGTGTGTATGCATGGTGTGAAGAATGTTTGGAGGTATGCACATTGTTCGAGCATGGTCTTTAACTTATATTCTGTGTGGAATGTGGCTCATTGATTTCCATTGTGTACAGTGCTAATGTGCAGCCATTACGAAGAAAACAAGACTTTGTGTACTACTTCTGAAAGTATGCGTGAATCAGACTAGATGTACAAAGATGCTGTGCTGATGAAGACACCATTAACTGCAATTTAAATCATTTACCATACCAGCAAGCATCTGCCTTTGTGTCACATTTGGATGGGTTACACAACTCACGGCTGGTTCTTTCCTTGTGAAAAACAGTGTTGCTGTACGTAACAGAACACCACTTGCCAACCTTTGATGCAATGTCAGGAGCACAGGAGTTACACACACATCATAACAATCTTAGGTTTCAGTATCAGCTGCACTCAGTGATAAATGTTAACTTTGGCCAAACTGAATATAATTTTTGGCTGTTGTGAAAATCCTTTCCTACTTTGTCAAAGCTTATGCTGGATTCTTTAAATCCCAAAAGGGATAGTTCAGATTCTAGTGGCATGCAGTACTAGCTTTTTGTATTGATACTGACACAATGGACATAAGATCAGGTAGCAGGTCCTGTGGTGGGAAACAAGAATGAGCAGCACCACACAGGGCCAGCTACAATCATCACACACACACATAACAACTTTTGTGATATTCCACAGTTTGAATTTTCCCATCAGATCTCTCTTGGTACTATTGCATTTGTTGGAAAATAAACACAATGCTAGTACTGTCTTTGAGTGGTGGTGTCATATGTGTTGTGTTGTAAAAATATGAACTATTCTTTCAAAATCCTGTTTCCTGATTCATACTAATACAGATCAGTAATGTGGTGAGATGCAGGAGTAGAAAATGAAGAAGTGAATCTATTTCTCAATATGTTTACAGATCGTAGCATGACCCAAAAAAAAAAAAAAAGAATAAAAACAAACACCAGCTGGGAAAATCTGCACCCAATCAAACACTGGTGCATTGTGTGGAAAAACTGGAATGGATATTGATAGTCTAAAGTTTTTACAAGTTTTCCTTGAGCCATTTGATATAGTTGTCTGTCATGCGACGTGCAATCAGGAAGTCGGTTGGCCACACGGTGAACATCAGCCCTCCATGGAATCCTGTGTCATAGTGTTCATGTGTCACCTCGACTCCAGCAGCACGGAGTCGTGTGACATACATGATCCCATCATCTCGGAGAACATCATACTCGCATGTCAGAATGTAGGCCTTGGGCAGAGAATGTAAGGCCGTGTCTGGAACCAGCAGGGGCGATGCCCTCGGGTCAGCAAAAGACCGAGATGGTCCATCCATCCCAACTGCCTCATCTTCAACTCCCTGCACCACAGCAGGAGCACTGTAGTTGTATTTTTTATGATATGTTTCTGGCAGAAAAGCGCTCCAGTTGACAAACTTCAGCAGGCTGGAAGACTCAGGGTTGTTATGGGTGTTGGCCATCATGGCTCTGAAAAGGGCCTTGTCGCTAGTGAAGTATTCACTCCAGAAACGCACCATGAGAGTGCGGGGCAGAATGGGCATGTCCTGATTCTGCTGATACGAAGGAGTGTTAAGGTCCAAAGCCTGCAGCACAGGGTAGATGAGTGCTTGAGCCTTCAAGTGAACCTGTTGTCCAGGCTCTTTTTGCAACTGTGAAGAGAGACAGAGAAAGATTGGCAAAGGAATTCAGATGAAATATGAACTTAAAGTTTTTAGAAACAAACCAGTATCATCTGATCTCAGGTACTAGTCATGGTCATTTACAGAAAGAACAGTATCATCCCCACTACTCTGTATTTGTCTGTCTTGAAAAACTCTTGACAATTTTTCTGTAAAGTCAAAGCCAGGAATTATGGTGATGCACAGCAGCTGCGTTTCAATGAACACACAAGACCTATGACAGACTGAACTCATGGACGTAGTACAAGAACTAGATCAGTATGACAGTACAGCTGTCCACCAAAACATAATTTGTTCAACCTGCCCATATGCCAGAATAAGCATCTTTTCTGATTGTCTGGTCATTAATAAAACAAGAGGATAATTTATGAGGTATTTAAAACTTTCAAACTTTAAAATCTAAAGGTTAGGAGCATGACCGGTATTTAGTTTATGAAGTTGTGAACCTGTGTTTTGCTAATTCAATCACTTTATCATACCTATTTATAAATGTCTAACCCTTCTATCCTGTTTAGTATTGCAATACCAGATGATGCGAGATCTTACTGTCGGTGGCGAGAACATTTGCACCTTATATGTGACATCATCTTTCCTCCATCGTAAATTATAGGGGAATGATGAAGCACCAAAGCTCATCGAGACGTGCCTCACCCTGAGTCTCGACCCCAGGTTCCTAGCCGCTCCAACCAAACCAAGAACCTAACTAGCTCCAATTCATCCCAGCGCAATCAACCTCCTTCATCCCTCTCCCCAACCTCTATCATCCCTCCATACACAAATCTCATCCCATCCTTCCCACACCCGCTTGGCAAGCAGAAAATACTAGTTTTATACCACAAATATGACATGGTCTTTGTTAGTGAACAAAAGAATAAAATGTGTTAATATGAGTGCAGTTGAACCTATTTTTATGGAATACTGCCACTCCACTAACACATCAAAACAGTTTATGTCTAATCCA
>JAJHUR010095685.1:1828-21917 GCA_027495735.1 Lutjanus campechanus | reverse complement strand
ATCGGCGCAGCTGCACGACAAACCGATCGAGTGTTTACATGACATTTCTTTCGGTTTAAAGAAAGGATTATCCACCTCTCTGAAACGGAATGAAATTTCATTCGGTTTGGGCATGTTCCTTCCGATTGAGGTGTTTATATGGAGTAGTTTTATTCGGTTTGGGCTTTTAAACCGAATAAAACTGGAATATTTGTGTCCATGTAAACGCACCTACTGACAGCAGCAATTTGAGGGAAAACTAGGAGAAGTCGCTGAAATTAAAATCTAGATATAAAATGCACTAACAAGTCAGAACTATTTAGAAGAGTGTTTCTAACATAAAGTAATGAACTTCAAAAACTATTTGACAAAGCTTTACCCTGTGAGAGATTTTTGACAGAACTCCAGCTGTTTCTGAAGATCTGGTAGGAGCTGCCCCAGAGTTGAATCACCCACACAGCACTCCACCACATTTGGGACTGTTTGGGCTCGCTCCATGATTGTAATCCAGGACTTGTCAATCTCCTGAAAACGCTTTGCTTCCTATATTGGGAAAAAAATTGTATTTTTGTATGTTGCTGAGGAAGAGCTCAACATTATAACATTCAGAACATAAAGGTAAAAGTCATTAATTATACCTGTGGCAGGTCTTTGGCGATGTCACCTCCAACAAACACAGCCTCCAAATAGATCCACAGGTTTTGCACAATAATCCACTGTTCAATGACATCAGATGATATCGAAAGCTTGGAGAGCAAATCCTGGATTTCTGCTTTGTAGTAGGCACTGTACCTGTAAAAATCAGACAAGGACACAAGTTCCTTAAAACAGCAGAAGACATTTTGTGTGCACTATGTCTAAGTAGACATCTTGAATAAATAAGAGAAAAATGTATTTGCATCAATACTTAATTTCCCTCATTGAATCAGCAGTTTTTGTCACATTAATCTAGTAGCAGGATTTTTCTTACTTTGTGTTGCATATTGGTTTTGATTACAAGTCACTGTTTGCTCTGTTGTACCTGTTGCTCAGCAGTGACCCCAGCACCATCAAACTATCCTCCAGCATGGTGAGGATCTCTGCTGTCTCTGCCCCTTTAAGCATCAGTTCTCCTCTATTCTTGAATGTCATCAAGCTCAGGATCTGGCTGGACCACACTTCCTTTACTTGCAATAACTTGGCCTCAATATCTTTCTCCTTTACAGCTGATATGCAAATGTCCTAGAGTACAAATACAAGAACCAAGATTAGGAGAGCAAATAAAATAATAAGATAAAATACTGAGGCAACAAAATTGGAACAGGTTATAAACATAATATCCAAACTGCCAGCACACCTCAATATCATCCTTGTACTTCAATAGAGGTGCTTCCATGATGTTTTGCAGCGTAAAGGTAGTGGACTCCACTTCAAATTGGTGCCCAGTCAGGTCTGTGATCCGATCCCAGTGTCTCCTCATCATAGATTTGTTTGCCATCATCTCAAGCAGAGGGCAAGACTCACTGAAATCATCAATTGTTTTCTTCAGGTCGAGGAAGGCTTGCCATTCTTTAAGTCCTTTGGGTAGCTTTCGGCACCTGGAATTAGAATTATCATTGATGTGTATGTATGAATACATTTACTTTTGTTTTAACTAACTACATTTGTATACTTTCACCTTTTTTCTTTTTTTTTTTACAGAAATTAAAGAAATTATACTGTTTCAAGTTTGGTGTTCACACAGTCACATGCCAACCTAAAAGCGAAGTTGTTCTCAATCATATAGCCTAATAAATCACTGAATACAGGAAAATTGTTTGTAACAGTAGGGTGGGGAAAATTACTAGATATACTTGAATTACCTGTTCTGAAACTCCAAAAGTTCTGCATTGATCTTCTCAATATCCACATCTGTCCACAGAATGCTATAGTACCCGCTAATCTTACTCATCACTGCATCATATAGGCCATAGAGTTTCTGTAGCAGGTCAAGCTCTTTTCTGAGGTAATCAAAGGAAATTATATTATTATATTATTTGGAATATAGGACCATAAAAATTAACACCATAACTAAGTTTTGATCAAGTTTTGTTCAATATTCTGGTAATGTAGGGTAATCGTTTGTAGAGAGGTAACATACTTTTTCTTTTGTAGGCAGTCATACTGTGTGACTGGCAAGCCAAGAAGCTGTTCCCCAGAGGTATATGTGTTGAAATTTCTCCACAGTTCTTCAAATCTAGACTGTGTCAAATTAAAAAAAAAAGTCTGTATTAAATATGCATGAGAATCTCAGAACAGTAAGACGGAAAACAACCACATAAACAAAATAAAGCATACTGAAACAAAAATCATCTGTCCGAAACAACTGTAAATGTATTTTAATCCTTGGTTCATTTATCACCCCTGATACTTGCATTAAGCAGCTTGTGCTGGTGTCTTACAAGTGAATACACTGTGTATTTATAACAACTAAGATCAAGACTTCATTTTGCACCTGCTGCTCTTGGATGTAGGAGAGCTGGTCAAAATAGTGAGGGAGGAAAATGTTAATCAGAAGCAGTTTTTGATTAAAAAAAAAAAAAAAAAAGAAAGAAAAGAAAAAAAAAGAAAAGAATACAAGATACTTAATTTTGTCTCTGTCAAGTAATAGTTTTTGCAATTGCACTTTAATAGTGTAAATTCTTTTTATACTAGGGTGACTTGGTCTAAAACACTGAACTCAGTAGAAGATCTAAATAAATGAGTTTTTTTTTGGTTTGTTTGTTTGTTTGTTTTTTATACTATTTTAATGGTATTAAGTTGATTGACAGTGTTACCTGACAGATCTGGAGCCTGCGGCTGGCTTCTTGGGGAGCAATTCCATCAGCCATGGGACCTTCCTATAAGATAAAATTGTACAAGAACTGATTAAGTTAAATTGATTGATTGAAAACTGACTTAAAGATTAACAGATTACTTACTGAATCATAGTGTTCCATGAAAGTGCCAACATCACTTTGGAAAATGGCAACACACTCCAAGAGGTTTTGTTTGAACTTGGGCTGCATACGAGCAAGCTCATCTTGCAAGGATCTCTGGAAAAGTGAGGAATCAAAACCAAATATCACAGCTGAATTATAGGAGAATACATGACAAACTACCAAAGCAAAAACAGCACGACTGTAAAGATAATACTAACAGCTTTAGACTGAAGCTCTGTGAAGAAATGCCTCAGGTTGAGCACCCCCTCTGCCTCTCTTTTGGTCACCTCTGCTTCATATTTAGTTAAAATTTCAAAGGTTTCCTGTAAAATAAGACATCATCATACAACAGCTATTTTATAGCTGCATAATCAAACTGCAGAGCAAACTTACTTATGAAGGAAAAAGAAAGTCTGACTTCAAATAGTCAATTAAAATGAAAAAACTTTTCTGAACCAACTATGATAGTCTGATACATTTCATGAGCATACAAATTTAAGATGCACATGGACCATAAATTTGATGGTGATGGAAATCACAATCTCCACAACTCGTCTCTGGTAACTTTGGCTGATTCCCCATAGACCATGCAAAGTGAGCAATTTACTCAGTTCACGGCGTATTCCTTATATTTCACAATGTCCAGCAAACACTTGCTTTGTTCATCATGTATCAAAAGAAACTTTGTTCAATCACACAGAAGATTTCACCAAGATTCGTGCTGTCTGTGGATCCCATTTGATCTGCTACTTGATCCATATCTATTTATTTATTTCAGTGAGACCACTGGTTGGCACAGCAGGGGTCCCAGTGCAGAAATCCAAAAGACAGAGGGTGACCCTAGCTCAAAATTTGTGCAGTGCGTCATCTGACAACATATTGCACTGGTAAATCAAATACATACTGTGTTTACTGTCTAATTTCCTTTTATCAAGACAGAGAATAAACGATTTCTGCCATGAAAAAATTTCCAGAGTTGTCAAATCATTTCTCATAGTATCATAAACCATGTTATCTGTTTGTTTTTTTTTACTAAAACTAATTGGATTATATTTCATCCACTCACCAGCACATGTGGCTTATGCAGCCCTTTATGTTTTTTTTAAATTCAGTGCTAATTTTGCACTGTACATGTTCATATATATTTCTGTGAAGATTCTCAGTCATACAGGTCATGGTATTTGGAAGGAGCTGTTGTAGGTAACTCGACTTGTTTGAGTTTCTTTATTTCACTGCAGTTCTGAACTGAAGCCTCTGCAATGAGAAGCGAAATATCTTAAAGAAACTCAAGCAAGTCCAGTTGCCTATAACAACTACCACCAAAGGTAATATAACATTGTTGTTATTGAGTACACTTACACAACATACCTTTGAAAATAAATTATTGTGCCATTCATACCTCAATGGATATCAATGTCATGTCAGTTTCTATTTCAGTGTCCCGAAGCTTAGACAGGGCACCCATGGCACGACGCACATCTTCCAGATTCTCCACAGGATGAGACAGTCGTTTGAGGTACTTGTTAGTATGTACGCTGGTGTCAATCATTTTCCTCTTGTACTCCTCCTTCAAGTACTTGCACAAAAGTTTCTTCCAGGTTTTGGTCTCAACTCTCAAGGACTTCTTTAGTGGTTCTGTGTACAAAAGTGATGAAATAACCAGTAATAGAAGAGACTCAAATAGTCAAACAGGTAAAGACAAAGACACACATTTGATGTTGCTTCTTGCGGCAGAAGATTTCTTGTTGGCAGAACATTTTCCAAAGGTGTGGCAGTAATGGCAATGTCGGTCAGTCTACCCAACATATTGGTCCAGACAGATATATCTTGACAAAAAAATTCATGGATTGCCCTGAAATTCTGTACAAACATTTTTGTTGCTCCCATACTATAAATCTGATGACTTTGGTGATCCCTCGAAATCCCCTGACATTTTTTAGACACATGATATTCCTCACAGGATGAATTGTAATCACTTTGGAGATCCCCTTCCTTATCAACTAGTGCCATCATCAGCTCAAAATGTTGTACAGCCTCACATGGATGCTTCCAACTCCAGTAGGAAGAAAAGTCTAAAGCTTTTACTCCTCCTTCTGGCTGTGTGCTGTATTGCTTTAACTTGCTGTCTATAAGTCATTATAGCTACCTTACCTGTTGACAGTTCAGTAGACCCCAAAACAATGATGGGTTTGATGTCATCAATTTCTTGTTCAACTGAGTCATAATGCTGGATTTCAGACTTGATCTGGATCAAGGATGGTTTGCTGTCCATGAATTCCTTTCCAAATTTAAGATAGTTATGTTATTATTAAAGGAAAAATAGATTTTCTGTCTAAAGTTTAAAACAAGAATATGTAAGGTTTGAAGGAAAACAAACCTTGATTTTGAGGTTCCTGTCCTCATCCCAGATCACTCTGAAAGGACTGAACTTCTTCAAGACATCAGCCGCTTGATCTTTTTGGGAACTGATGACTGCTGATTTCAGCAAAACCACAACCTTTTTGATGTCCTTGTGTTCCACAACTCTGTGATGGAAGTTCTCTTTTTCTCCACCTGTGAGTTAATCACAATAGGCTAACACTCAAAAATAGCCAAAAATTGTTCTGGACAGTGTTCATGCATCAAATTAAAAAGGGATTTTTTAAAGGGCTGTAGGGCTTAAGAACTTCTATTGATATTGGCCATGTCTGTTTTTATTATACACTGGACTGTCAGATTAAAAAAAAGAAATTCATTTTGACTATTCTCTTTTTGAAATTCTTAAAGCTACTACAGACAGATGCCTCTATATGACCTACATAAGCAAACAAGGCCATCTGCAGCAACAGTATTTCTATACCGCTATTCTCAATGCCTGCCACTGGGTCGGATTCTCTGTGAAATCAGATCAAACAAGCTGTGTTTACATTTTCCCAGGCAAAGTTGCAGTGAGTAGTACATTAATCAGTTAAAACTAAGCAGGAGGAGATTTGGATAACTGTATTTTTGACATTATATTTTGTGTTTACCATGGTGGAAACACAACTGCTTTTGTCCAGAGTCCTCCAATATCAACACAATATGAAAGTTCCTTGTAGTAGCTTTAAAACAGTGCGATCTACAAATTAACAACTTAATCAACTTAATATTCTTTGGTGTAATTTTAAGACGAATTCTTCTGCACTTAAAATCCACATATTTTTGTGTTATTTTAGAACAAAAACCATTCCTGTTATCTTTCTGTCTGACTTTAAGGTTTATTTTCATTCTTGTACATGTTAACAATGACTTACCTTTGTCCTTTGTGGCATCTTGACTGTACCCCCGCTGCCATGTAACACCCTTGCTAACTTCCAACACCAAGTCAATGAGTTGATTTATAACCTGTTGGATCTCAACTACAGTGGGAGTCATTACCTGATGACAACAAATATCAGACAGAGAAAAAAATCCTGTTTAACAAGAGTCTATAGGAATTCTAGATTATCTCTCTCCCCCACAAATTAATCAGTGTTAACTGGAGTCAGGTTTCAAATGAATAGTACATACTCACCACGTTGGGTGTAATCAGCTGGACTTCAGATTTTATTAGCGAGACCATCTTTGACTGAGACTTTGGCTTCTGGTATGTCCTAAAATTCCCACATTGTAAGAGATCACATTGTTTATCTTAGATATTGTCCTTTTTTACATAATGACAAACACAGACATACTTACTTAGTACCACAAATTCTCCTTTTCACGGTCTCCAGAGATAACTTGGTTGTTTTGACCAGTGCATCTAATACCCTTGCACTGAAGTATTCATAAAGCTTCTTAAACTCCTGAAAATAATTTTTTTGAAGCATTAACACATTTGTTGGTATACTGTATACAAGAGAAGCATTTTGGTTTTGGAAACAAACATACCCTTTCAAATTTGATTGTTTTTTCTTTATCTGGACCTTCTGGATTCATTCCCTCATCCTCAGTAGGGGTCTTCCAGCGCTCTCCTGAGAATGTCACACTCCTCCGTCCTAAAATGACACACACATGCGTTCAAATTTTGGGTGCTATATGACTGTCATTTTAAATATATTATTTCCACTTATATGAACTTAGTACTGGGACTCAGGATTACCTGGAACAGACTCCTCAACAGTTTTCCTCATGCCGTTTGATTCATAAATGCCACTTAGCACATTACCCAGCTCCTTCACTGCTTCTTTGACATGTTTACATTTGTGGTCCAATGTCTTTGCCTGCTCCTTACATTTATTCTAAAGAAAAGAGATATATGATGAGTGGATTGGTGAACCTGACATAAGCAATCATTTCTTTGAAAAAGAAAAAAAACAAAAAGCAAAAAACAAAAAGCCTTAATACCGTAATAACTGTTGAACCTGACCAAAATGTTTCTGGTTTCTCTCAACACTTTTTGTATCTTTAGCTGCTTAATGCTCCACTATGCTCACCAGCTAGTTGCAAACTGTGTCTACGTGCTGCTGTGCAGGTAGTGTACAGTGGACTTATAGGGCTTTCTCTGCTGAAAAGAGCTGCATGCTGCAGCTGAAAACAATGCTGAGAGAGCAGTGAGAGTGAACCAAAATAGCATTCTATGTCAGCTCTTCACTACTTTCACATTGTCACGTTGTTTATACATTGGCATTTGTTACATTCTTATTAGAAAAATATAAAATTGTAGCCGCTTTATGGATTAATTTAATGGAAGATCATTAACAATTCAACTTTACTTTATGTACAATAAAGTTATAAAACACCACATTTTGTACTGTGGAGGATGAAAATAAAAAGCTGATCAAAAAGCGTCCATACCCTGTTACAGTCAATCAGGTCCTGCACTGAAGACACAGGATCTTCTGGGAGCTCAATCAGCATAGTCTCTGAGATGTCTTTAAGTACATCATCAATGTGTATCTTACAGATATCCCGCACCTGACAAAGAGAAATATGGCAACTAGAAACATGGCCCTTGAGCAGCAGTATTTTTTGGAATTGCTGAAGGGTGAAAGTGTGACAAAGGGTTTCTGGCTGATAGTTGCAATGTTAAGACATTTTTACTTAGCAGATCCACAACTATCCACCACAGATTATTATCTATTTGAACAAGGAATTAAACATGTTTCCCTATCTTTTTTAAAAGTGAATTAGTTTTGGGACTAATTTCAACAATGAAATTTGTTCTACACCATTGCAATTTCTACATTTGAAAAAGAAAGACAGCTAATACTTTGCTCAGTGCTTCTATTTAGTGCCATACCTTTTTCACAAGATGTTTAAGCTCAAACAAAGCAGTTTCAACATTTTGAAAGAACTTTTCTAGGAGAAAGGATGACCAGGTGAGTAGCACTGACCCATGGCGAAGTGCAGATTCCACCTTGTAATTTCCAACGAAACAGTTAAAAATTAGTAACTCTGCACTGATGAATTAAGAAGTAATAACTCTTTAAGACACAAAAGCCATAAAAATAAAAAAATCACACATATTTGGTTAAATTTTCTACTCTGTACTGTTTTTACAAACTGCTTACATTTTTTATTTTTGAAGCTATCAAGTTGGCGAACTCTGCAGGCATGTTTGCACAAGTGGATTCATAATCTCCCAAAATGGTCTATAACAAACAAATAAAGCAAAAAAGTAATTATATATTAAGGTAACCAATCCATCTGTGAAAAAACATGTTGTGATTTACCTGTAGTTGTCGTTGATTGCCATTTAGTTTGCTTTCCATCTTGACCAGACACAAAGCCTGCTTTGGAGCCTCCAGGCCCATCTTCAGCAAACACTTAGTCTCCCGAATGACCTCAGTTACTTTAGGATCAAAATTGACAACTAGTTTTCCAGTCTTTGGGTGACGAACCAGCAGTGTGATATTCAAGACTGTTATGAAACAGAAGAGAAATAAAGTAATTGAAATGAATATTAAAAGAATCCCATGAAACATGGGGATCTGTGTGTCATATGTGGAGTCAACAAATTAAGTCAGAGCCAGAAAACCAACCATAGTCTAGTTTTGACACTTCATCCATCCACGCTCTGTGGTAAACAGACTCAAACTCCACTAACACAGTTGCAGTTTGATTGTACATTTTAAGCACATCTTGGCCTTCAGGGCTGCACAGGATGTCAGAATTTTCCTGTTGAGGACAACAGATACATTCAATGTTCAAATATTTCAGTGCAATAATTAGAAATATTTTTAGTTGTTTAGGTGAGAGAAATATGGGCTTACTTTTATGAATGATATGGGTTCCTCTATCTTTTTGTAGAGGTGCCTGACCCAACCAATCCTTCCAGCCACAGGAGGCATGTTTCTAGCTAACGAGGGGTCGTCTCTCTGTTTGTCATAGAGCTGCAAAGAAAATGTACACAAGTGAATCTGTTCATAGTTCAAGTCCATATTTGACAATACATTTTATAGTAAACTTAATTCTCAGTGACTATTCATGCATGAAAATGGGATACCTTTTTCACAAAGTCTACTTCTGAGGCATAATGCTGAAGAATATGACCCAAGATGTTGGAAATTTCTTTGTCAAGACTGGGAATGTTCAGCTTCTGAAAACTACAAATAAGGGAAATTATGAGATCCATATGTTAATTACAATACAGTGCAAGCTTTAGATTCCAATAAAATACTGTGGTATACTGACCGCTGTATTAGTTGCAGAGCTTGCTGAGATGAGATGATGTTTGAGAGGGATGACCTCATAAATGCACGCAGTTGGTTCTGTAGATGAGGATAGCCATGGTTTTAGTATAATCATCTACATTGGAAACTTAATGATTTTGAACATGAGAAAATTATACATACCTCAATGTTGCTGATTTGAGCCATAAACTTAGTAAAATCCACTTCAAATTCAGCTGTCCTTGGAGCTAACACATCATTCTGCTTCCTTTTCACATTCATGGATACTGTATGGAACTGTCTGGCCAGAATCTCAATGCCCTCAATATTTGATTTCCCAAGAGATTCAAACCTCTTGAACACTCCGATTATCCGTGTGATCTACAAAAGAAAATTGTTATTGTTGCTTAGCAAAACTTTATGTTTAGAGTGGGATTCAAATTTAAGAAGTTAGAGTGTACCTCACCTTTTCGAGTTGCTTGCAGAAGCCCTCAAACTTGCAAAAAATCTGCATCTCTGAAACCTCAAAGGGTCTCTTTCCACGTTTTTCCATTGTTTGTGTTTTTGTTTTCTGGAAGCAAGTCTGATACTCTTGATACAAGCAGATACAGTCCTGCCAAAGATAAAACATGATTGAAAAAAGAGTTACAGGCATATGCCAACATGTGTTATATTCAAACTTCATCAATGACACCACATATGTTATCCTTGTAGATCGGTGACAATCACCTTCATTTTCTTGATAAGGTGTTCAGCATCTTGGTCCCATATTAGACTTGTGCCATTGTCAGTAATATATGACCTGCATGCTGTAACCATCTGATTTGTGACCTGGAATTTTTTTCAGGAACACAATTAGTTTCACAAAGTCAATCAGATCCTTAGATTTTCTAAACACAACTAGACTGAATACAAAAGACTTACTTTGACGAACAGTGCAGATATCTTTTCACTTGTATTGTAGTACAGTGAAACGGAGTAAATCATCTGAATGGTGTTGATGACGTTCGGCACACTTTTTATCATGGTGACCTGAAATATCACATCCATATGTATCTATTATCCACAGTATTAAGACTCTGTGAAAATTATTGGGATCACTCAATCCTTTACTGAGCAAATATTTTCAAAAATGGAACAAAAACATCACAATAAATGATGCACTTAAAGTTCCATCACACAATACTTTTGATAGTACCAATAAATTCACAGACTCTTAGTAATGTTGAGGGGTCACTGATACTGCCAATTCTACTAATGAGACACCTGTGTTGTCACTATATCTACGGTATAACACCTGCTGCACACATGAACTGCATCTGAAATTGCTGACTTATTCATTATTCACTTTACAGCAACTGTAGAGTTAACAGTTATAGTGTGTTCAATACATTTTATGTTGGTTTGTCTAATTATTTCAGCTTACTGTAGAATATACACAGCACTATAAAAAGATAAACACATTTGTAACACAGTAATCTGCTTTTCAAAATTAACAAATACAACCTTTCCTTAGATATGACCAGGTATTCATTCCATCAAATTATTGACACATACTGGGTCACTGTTGTAAAGAGGCTGACAGACTTTCTCCAGTGTGTTAAGGAATTTCACATTGTCTTTTGCTTCATTGGTGCGATCCGTTATCCTGGCATCCAGCTCCCGCCACATCTACATAGGTACATGGTTGAAAATGTTCAGTTTTGGTTCTTTAAAATGATGTGGTTTTATATTAAATCATTTGGTGTATATAAAGTGTGTCACAAGCTACTGCACCAGTGCCCAAGGTGTTTGACAATATTCAAAAATCTTAACTTAATAAAATGACTTAAAAACAAATATCAAGAATCATTGACATGAATTCATTTTTCACAGATGGACAAAGAATAATTCAGCACTAGAATCAGACATTTAAAATATTATGTGACAATAACACTCTCCATCGAAACTCTACAGTTTTTGGTTAGCAGCACCTTTAAGCAGGGTGACTACAAAATAAGAACGAATCCCAATGCAAGCATTCTTCATCCACCTGGATTGCTAATTACTATATGTTATGCAACAATTACGTTATCTAACATTTCAATTTCAAACATAATTTGCACTCTTGTCTTTACACACTCACTTTGTCATGTTGTGCTATAAACACATGAAACCACAGTCAGATCCAACAAAATCCTAGTAAAAATGTTGTACAATAACTTCTTTATGTATTGCTTCGTTGAGGTTTAATACTCAAGCATCCATACCTTCATAATCTTGGAATGGCTGATATGGAGCACCATTACCACTGCTTTACACTCTGGGCCTTTGATGTGGTTGATGATGGAGTTGAACCTTAAGGACATTTTCTTCCAGTGTTCTAACTCACTCAGTGGTCCTGCAGAATCAACCCCCTTCCTCAGCTGATCACTTACTATCAAGACCTGATGATTAATGGATGCAGAGACAGGATGAAAATACCTTCTATACGGCAGCAATGTAATCAATGAATCTATAATAAAACCTTAAAAAAAAAACAATAAATAACCATTAAAACCAATAAAATAAAACCATTTAGGCGATTATATGCTGTAGCACAATGGTTTTCAAATTGTTTGGGCACAAGGCACACCAAAGGGCAAGCCAAAATCTCAAGTCACACCTATTTATATATATGTGCAAAATACTCTCTATAACACCTGTTATCATTCTGTAAATATTTGTTTATACTGTATTTACTAATGCCAAATAAAATCTGATGTCAATGTCATTAAGGTGTTAATTGGGGCCTTTAATGTGTCACATTCTAATAATTCCACCATCTAGCAACTACATGAACAGTGAAACCCGGGTTCATTTTGGCAGATTTATGAGGTATTTTTTGGAAAGGATTTTTTTTCAGGGTATAGAATTTGCCTCTGTGTTGAGTGTGGACAAAGTACTAATATATGGTTGTCACAATATCCCACGGCAGACCTGGACTTGCCTTGGTACACCATTTGGGAACCACTGGCATAACATTTCAAAACATGAGATTCATTCAGGGAGGAAAACATTTTAAGTACAATGATATCTGCTGTTTCCATTTTTATTTGGATCAACAGCATAGACTATAAACACGGTACTGTATGAGGCTGTATCTGAATGACATCTTAATGAGATTGTATTATTTCGGTCTTGATTTTCCAATCTTAATGTTGTAAGAACAAATACAAAATCCTAATTCCACAAACCTGTTCTATTTGCTTGTACCACTGCATTAGAATTTCTTCCAGTCGATGCACCATGTCGAAGTTGGCAGCTGCAGCTTTCATGTCGTCAAGGGAGACCAGTTTAGAGAAGTCAACATCTGTGACCTTACTCAGATGAACAATACTCTCATTGCTCATCTGTATGACTGAGGCACAAACAAGAAAGACAAAGTACAAAATCAGCAAAACTACTAAAATGCCACCATTTGATTACAGAGCTCATTGTTAACAGATAATGCAACTATTGATCATTTTAAAGCAATCACAAATGATTTACCAAATAAAATAGTGAAGACACGTAACAGTTAGAATTCCCTCTAAAATGAAAAATGTACTTACCATCTAGAGAACTAAGACAACGTTTTATGGTGTACTTAAAGCTCTTTTTAAATTTTTCTCCATATCTAGATTTATCCAAGACACCCCAGTTTTGTGCCGCATTAAGAGCTGGTTGCACAAATTTAAAACTATTCCTTGTTCCTTTCAGGAGACCATCTCTGGCATCAACCATTGAAAAGAAGATCTCCTACAAAGCATTAAGACAAGATCATCCATTACTTCATGCAATCCAAAGGCAAAAAGTAAAAACTAGTTTAGTTGGTTACATGATCATCAGTAGTGAGAATCCTTGTAGGCAAGGCAACATGTGTTTTTTAAATGATATATTCCCATTGCATTTTCTCTATCAATCAATGATTTATCAATTTCTGTATTTTTATGCATATTATAAAACTACTTGTAGCTTTAGCACACAACGATAAATTAAATTGTCCATCTTCTAAAAAATGGAGAGGTACATGTGGTTTGTTGCAATCATAGAGTAACTGTAGGAGCAGAATATAACTGAATCAGGTTTGTGTATGGTGTACTCAGTATGTATCAGCTCTAAGTGGGTAATTAGGGGTCCAGTGTATGAACAGGAGCCAATCTTTGTCTTGTCATGTGTTCCTCCCAGAAAAGGAAACAGTTTCTCACCACTGAATCAGTTCGATGCTGCAGTAGTTACACACGTGTATGTCTGTTTGTTTGTGACTGAAAACATGTTTGAGTTTAATGGATAATGTTTGACAAGGAAATGAACAGATTGAGCGTTCAACTCGCAAGTTTGTTTCAGACTTTGATTCATCAGACACGGTAATTAATCAGCGTATTAATGTCATCAATGGTGCAACATCTCAGTGACCTCAAGCATTGGGTTAGCCCCTACAATAATTCTACAGGAAAATGCAGCTATCATACAAACCAATTAAAGAAATCAAATTACAGAAAAATGCAACTTTACACAACAAGACTGTCTTACCTTGTGTATGTTTTCTGAATTGACAGGAATGTCCACTCTATTCCGTGTGAAAGAACAGCAAATGCCTGTAAGGCATGTCTGAGACAAATTGGCTAAAACCAGCCTCAATATTTTTCTCCCTTTGGCAGTTCCAGGATATGAGCGTCCACACTCTGAAAATAAGTACAAATGATTTTTGATGAAAAACTGGAATTGACCTGTAAGATTACTCACTGTTGCATACTTAAGTTTGAACAATGGCCAGTATGGGGACAAATAAATCCATTACATTTAGTAAATTTTGTAAAGACTTATTCCCAAATTATACAAAGGACAAATCCAAAAATGTAGCCAACCTATCAGTAATGGAAAAACCAATGGGTTATCTCTTAGGAATAGACCTCTCTGTCTTTTGATGCTATTATTTTCAGTTTCAATTAAAAATGATTCCAATTTGGCTGTTTTTTTCTCCATTATGGCTTTGAAGTCATTAAAATCAATTAAATAATTCTTCAGGTTTTTGATATTTATATGTTTTATTTTTCTTTTAGATTTCTGATATTTCTGGCATTTCAGTTTTAGAAAAACTGTGTACTGTAACCCTGGACTATTTTACACCAATACTAGCAAGCATCTAATACTAGAATAAGGACACTCTGATGACAAATAAATGAGGCATGCTCGCCTGGTATGTGACAGTCCAAAACTAGACTCTTTCTATACTTATACCAACCAATTCCCGGGATTTCAGACTCTTGATACACAAAGGAAATGGCTTCACATCCTCCTTTGGCGAAGAAATCATCAAAAGCAGCAAGCTATACAGCATAAAAACAAAGACAGAAATTATTAACTTTATTAACACAAATGACATGGTAACATAGGTATGAAACACCAAAAACACAATATTTCTGTCATCATAAAAATAAGCATTCATGAAAATAAGAAAGATTAAGAACATATAGAGCTACAACACTATATTACAGTCATGAATCAGTATCAAATACACAGAGTATTTTTATCCACATAAAAAAAAAACTATGTATAAAATGAGAACACTTCAAAACTCCTACCAGTACTGTAGTAATAACAAGGGGGAAACTCACAGATGAAGAATCTAAAATAAATTCCTCCACTACTGTTGGCTCCAAGGACAGCCTGTCAGCCAGGATGTCGATCATGTACTTGTGAGCAGGAGTGAGGAGTTTCTTTCGCTTTTCTCTTGCCTGCTTGTATTTGGCCTGAGGAAGACAATGGTTGTAATTATTTATTTATAAATTTTACTTGCACGCATAAAAGTGTTGCACCAATTTATCATACTTAATAAGTTAATGCACTTGCTTACTTGTATTATGTTAGCCTTAATGTAAAGGGGTTAAAACCATTTACCTGGCATCCATGCGTGTTTGTCTCTGGATCATGAGCATCCATTATAAAGGGCTCAGGTAAAACTACCTTCTTTGCTTAAACTCAGTCCTTCTGCTTATCTTCTATGGATTAAAAAAAACAAAAAAAAAAGAATATAATTAGCCACCCATTAACGCTGGAATCTTAAGTAACACTATTTTCCCCTGTGTTTAGCTAAAAGATCTAGTTAATAGACCTTTTTGTACTGCAGCCATTTTGACATGAAATAGCAGGGCAGTGGTTCTCAAACTGTGGAGCCAGCCCCACTGGTGGGGCATAAAGCCACTGCAGGTGTTACTTGAACAACCAGAGGAAAAATATGTTGTGAAACTAAGTTGAATGAGTATGGAATATGAGGTGAAATAAACGAATTTGTTTATGCTGTTGTGCGGGCCATTATTTCACTAAAGCTTCTGAAGTGAGGCAGGCAATAAAAGGTTTGAGAACCCCCATAGTGGGGTAATACAGTCATCACCAATGATACTAATCACGGTTGTTCCATTTATGCATGTTGGCTCCCTGGAAAGTCTCTGGACACATATTGGCTTCTATGATGAAGCCCCAAATAGATAAATTCAGTAGTTAATCTGTTGAATGTGTGTTGTTGTTTTTTTCCCCATTAAAATATGGAGGTTTATTCAACAAGCTGGAATTCAAGAAGGAAGTTATGCCTAAAAGGGAAAGGTTACATATTTGTGGGGCGGGATATGATGTAATTTACGAAACACCACAAACACAAAACGCTACTAACGGTTAGCACAAATATTGGCTGGGTAATGTCCAACGAGCAAACATAAGCTAATATAGGTTAGTTAATTGCCGTTGAAAATAAATAACGTTATCAATGTAGCAAATATACTCCAAGCCAACTTACAGTTAAATAAAAGTACAAGTTAGCGTTAGTTACTTTTCTATAGTACCTGTTAGCTGTTAAATTTCCTCCAGTTCCTCCAGAGGAAGCTAGTTGATCGGTTAGGTTAATTAACGTGATAACTGAACTGAACATTCTGTTGGACAGTTAAGTTAGCTTGCTAATATTTTAGCTCTTGTTAACTTAACATATCTGTAACATATTTCCGGCTCTTACCTTACCAAAACTCAGTCATCCCATAAAATTATAGATGCCCGTTGGCCACATTTTCTGTTTGTGCTGATTCTGTTTTCCAAGTAGAAAAGACTTGCCGGTGTTTTTTATGATGAAGTTTTCATCTCCTATTCTGGCCGTTATGTTACCGTTGTCTACAGTTCTTGTTCAGAGATGGCACGCGCTTTAGCCGTTGGAGGCAGAGATGAAGTACTGACATACTGAAATAAATATAACCGTCAGTTTCTATCTCAACTTTCCACTCCCATGGTAAATGATATACGTTAATTTAACTTAAAATTAAATAAAAGTACAAGTTAGCGTTACTTTTCTATAGTAGCTGTTAGCTGTTAAATTTGATTGGTTAGGTTATTTAAAGTGATAACTAAACCAGGAAGAACATTCAAGTTGGACAGTTACATTAACTTGCTAACTTAAGTTAACGTTATCTAACGTTAAGCTCTTGTTAACTCAACACAACTGTATTTTCTGCTATTTACTTACCAAAACTCAGTCATCCCATAAAGTTATAGATGCCTGTTGGCCACATTTTCTGTTTGTGCTGATTGTGTTTTCCAAGTAGAGAAGACTTTCCGGTGCTGTTTACGACGAAGCTTTCATCTCCAAATCTGGCCGTTATTAACCTGTTACCGTTGTCTACAGTTACAGAGATGGCACGCGCTCTAGCCGTAGGCTTGTAGTGCTGTTTTAATTAGCTTAGGCATACAGCAATGCTTTTTTGCAGTGTTTTTATTGAAAACTTTACATTATGCGACATTACAACAAAAACAATTCAGAAATAGTACAGTTCAGTGTAATAGTAATAAAAATATAATAAAAAATAAAGTAAAAAGCAGAAAAAAATGTATATACAATAATGACTTACCAGAAGGGGTTGGCTTTGAATTATAAAAAATCTTAAAAACATTCTTGTATCAAATCAGCTATATGACTGCATTTGTTATTGTTTATTATAACCTGAATAGACTCAAGGTATCTCTTAAATTCAAACCAGAGCCAGACTAATATATCTATGTAGTGTGATACTTTTTTTTTTCAGAACATTGTTGCAGATTGTTTTTGTTGTTGTTGTTGTTGTTGTTGCTGCTGTTGTTGTTTTTATTTTATTTTATTTTATTCTAGTTTTCTAGGCTGTATTTGAAACGATGTCGAATCATCTCTGTGACCATTTTACTTCCAATATCTGATATTTGGTGCCCTCTACTGGTCTGTTGGTATAACGACAGATCTAAGTGATTAAAACACGTACTGGTCCTGGATCAGGATCTGGAGACGACATATGTTTCGTGGTCTACGCTGATTGGTCCAGACACACCATCGTGTCGTCCAATGGCAAGCAGACATCTGTTCGCTGAAGCGACTCTAAAATATTCTCCTCTCTTCCTTCTTCACAAGATATTCACCACTTAGCAAGGACACTGTCAGCTGTGGAAAATAGAGCTGCGATGGGTAAAATGCAGGTTTTGGGTGTAGTTGCTGTAATATTGGCAGTTTATTGTGTACATGCAAAAGTTTACTTTCGGGAGGAGTTTCTGGACGGTGGTAAGTTTGGCCTAAAATTTTCTAACATTAACCAGTTGTGCAGGAGGTTAGCTATTAATTCATTGCATGTTAGCTTTAACGTTAGCCAACATTTTGTCGCAATTATTGTCGCGAATTTCATTTGAAAGCCTGTTTTCTTCACGATTCTTTGTTTTATTAATGGGTCATTTTTGTGAGAAATCCCTCCCTTCTCAGTTTCATAACTTCAACTGGGTTGTTAGGCAGCTAACTTTAGCAAGGCCCCAAAGCTAGCAAACGTTACCCAGTACTCTGACATCTAAATGGCTAGTTATTCCCTACAAGTTGCCATGTAAATGTGAATCAAAACAGATTTCGTTGTTTTAAGCGTTTCAAAGATGGACATTTGGGTAAAATGATTTTCAAGAACTATCTTCACGTGTTTGAAAATGGTGCCCCAAAAGTTAAACATCATCTTACTGTTTTTTTGTTTGTTTGTTTGTTTGTTTTTTCTGTGCAGATGAATGGAGAAGTCGCTGGCTAAACTCCAAACACAAATCTGACTATGGAGAGTGGAAACTAACGGCTGGCAACTTTTATGGAGATGCTGAGAAAGACAAAGGTAAATGTTTTGTTTTCTAATCTTCTGAATATAAAACACAACCCTGTGTGTTGATTAAGAATGAATAATTTATGTTAATCATTCTGTATTCATTATGGCTAAAAGTTAACTTGAATTAAAATGTGTTCTGGTCAGCCAATAGTTATGTTATGGTTTATAAATTGTATCTAGATAATTTTTTAGGCTATTTAGTGATATCTTAATATACAAAAAAATCTCAGTGAGATTTTTGAGAAATAATCATCGGCCATGTGACTATAATGACCAAACCATCTGGTAAGTTCAGAAAATTACATCACTTTGCTGTAATGCAGCCTTTAAAACCTGTAAAAACCAACATTCATGCCATATCTCAATGCAATTGATATAGGAGATTATACTTTTAATTGTCTTGATGTCTTCATTTTGTAGTACAGTTCCCACGCTGTTAGCCAAAGAGAAACCATTTTGTGATTCCCTTGCTATTTCTTTTTTCACTTTTGTTTTCAGGTCTGCAGACAAGCCAGGATGCCCGTTTCTATGCTTCCTCAGCCCGTTTTGAGCCCTTCAGCAACGAGGGCAAGTCTTTGGTCGTTCAGTTTAC
This sequence comes from Lutjanus campechanus, assembly GCA_027495735.1. NCBI lineage: Eukaryota > Metazoa > Chordata > Actinopteri > Lutjaniformes > Lutjanidae > Lutjanus > Lutjanus campechanus. The sequence goes on along the minus strand of JAJHUR010095685.1, from coordinate 2,659 downwards.
AGTCAAGCATGAGCAGAAGATTGACTGTGGTGGTGGCTATGTGAAGGTCTTCCCCACTGACTTGGACCAGGCTGACATGCATGGAGAATCCTCATATTACATCATGTTTGGTAAGTAATGATGTTCATGCTAATGGACAATTATAATTTAATAGCTACAATAACAGGATTTGGAACATCTACTAATTACATTCATGTCACCCAGGCCCTGATATCTGTGGCTACAGCACCAAGAAAGTCCATGTAATCTTCAATTACAAGAGCAAGAATCACCTCATCAAGAAAGAGATTAAGTGCAAGGTAATGCTGGCATTTTAAATGTGGACAAATATTTCTGAGAATATACAAACATCAGTGGCTTAATATATACACTTGTGTTTCTTCTAGGATGACGAGCTGACCCACCTGTACACACTGATCCTGAATCCAGATCAGACCTATGAGGTGAAGATTGATAATGAGAAGGTTGAATCGGGCAGCCTGGAGGATGACTGGGACTTTTTGCCTCCTAAGAAAATCAAGGACCCTGAAGCCAAGAAGCCAGAGGACTGGGACGATCGTGCCAAGATTGATGATGCTGATGACACCAAGCCTGAGGTGAATAAGTTTACTAATGTAATGAAGTAATAATAAAGCGTTATCCACTTTTCACTGACTGAAAGTGCAATTCGTGGGAAATGCTGATAAGAAGAAGATTGTTTTCCCTTTTTTTCTCTCTCCCTGATTTACTCGGTAGTCCTGGCATTTTAAGAGCTTCATTACTTGAACTTCCATTTTGGGACTTTTTTCTTCTTCTTCAGGACTGGGACAAACCTGAAAACATTCCTGACCC